>SNVD02013719.1:0-83607 GCA_013180625.2 Boswellia sacra | reverse complement strand
AGTGGTGTATTTACCTCGATTTTGTGAGAAGTTTCCAGGATTTCTGTTCTTGTTTCTCCTTCGATTGTGCAAATCTACTAGGAAAAAGTGGAGGAGAAACATATGAAGGAATGGGAGTTATAGGATTTACCTGAGAAGTCAGTGTTTTGTTAATGGTGGAAGTGGTGTCATCTCCTTCATCAGTTTGTGATTTCTTTGGCAGGACATCTAATTGCTCTTCATTTTGCAAAGTTATCGCACAAGAATTCTCTCTTGGATTGATCACCATTTGACAAGATAATTCTTCCGAGCCTTGGCCCTCGAATTTGCTCATGCTAGTGGCCAATTATCCCATTTGATTTGCCAGGTTTTGGATACTTGCCCCAGTTTCCTGCTGGAATTGTATTGTGTTAGTGGCAAGTGCATTAACAATGTCCTGGAGAGATATACATGAGTTTTGTGAAGCTAGTTGCGGTGCTGGATGTGGCATTGGTGGCGGTTGCATTTGAAAAGGTTGCTGCACTCTAGGTTGATTGAAACCTTGTGGCCGATTTGGTATCACATTTGGAATGATTGGTTGATGATTCCAGTAACTGAAATTATGTTGATCTTCCCATCCAGCATTGTAAGTGCTAGAGAAAGGATAATACCATTGCCTCGTTTGTCCTGGAAATCCACCCATGGCATTGGCTTGTTCCATATATTCTTCTTGTAAAGTTGGATTCATGTCGATTTGATGCTCCATCGTAGAATATATCCCACATTCATAAGATTTTTGCATATCTCCTACAACCTTGTTTTCCACAAGAGAGGTTAGCTCAGAAAGTTGTTGTTCAATGTTCGGAGTGCTTACCTCATTTACTCTCCATGGTACTTGTGGCTCAAATCCGCTACTGAATTGATAGAAGTTTACTACAATGTTGTCTAAACACAAACAATCAGAAAAGAAAAATAAAGAAAATATGAATCAACAATGAAAACAAAATAACAAATCGATTAGAAAATCAATCCCCGGCAACGGCGCCAAAAACTTGATGCGTTCAAAACTAGCAAGTCTACTAGTCGCACAAGTAATAAAGTGATAAGTAAGATATCGTTCCCACGAGGATTGATTCCAATTGAATTTGTTATTTCCAGCAACAATAAACTAAACAAGGGGGATTTTTGTTGAATGATTTACTAAATGAAATAGGAATGCAAGTAAAGAATAACAAAACAGAAAGTAAATTTGAATGAAAAATCAATGGGAGAAAGCTGGTTAAGGGATCCTTCTCTACCACAAGATATGTATTTGCGAATTAATTGTAGAATTGTCATCCAATTACACCATTGAAATTATCAACCGTAGATAACAACAAGCTCTATTATCCCATTCTTTCCTTACTTTGTTGTTAAATAAAACAGGCTCTTTATTTAATCTTTATCCATTAAACAACCTAGAACAAGCTCTCTGAGTTTAATTCAATGGATGCATTATGATAAGAAAGATAGGTTGATCTAAGCAATAAACACACAAGCTCGGATTATTTAACTTAGGTTACATTCTCCAATTGTAATCTCTGATCACAATTTTGCTACTAATGATTAGAAATTCAAGACAATTACGGATCAAGATTTCTAGTCTAACAATAAATCACAACCAGATTATATTCAGTTGGCCACTCAAATACAATCAGCAAGCAATCATAAGCATTAAATATGGGAGAATACAAGCAACTTCATTAGAGAATTGGATAACAATTCCTTACACAATCAACTTACAAAAACCATATCAGGGGCTTTGAAATCACCCTCAACCAATTCAGATCAGTTACACATGTTTAAGAATGTGGTAAATACAATACAACATGGAGACATTCCAGAAAATGAAAGGGAAGGGAAAAACTTAGCAAATTTGAGGTAATTCTCTTTGGATTGTAGTTCTTCCTCTTTCCAAGCTTCCTTTCTCCTTCAAGAACTCCAAGAGATGAAAGAATTCCAGAGCTTCAGCCTCCACCACCTTCTCCCCCCTTCAAGTTATCAAAATAAAACCCTAAAATGTGTTTAAATACTCTGCTACAGTGACTTGCTACAGTGCCCCGTATTATACATGCTACAGTGGCTTGTGGAATTATATTTCCATACATCTCACACTGTTTTGATTACAACTTTTGGTACACTGAATGGATTTATAAACCGTAAATTCTCCAGAAAATAGACTTCGAGAGTCTTTCCAACGGTATATAACATGTCGTCGGGTTCATTGTATATCAATACAATTAAATCCGAGAAGATCACTGACTAGCAGAGTTGAAAATGAAGGGTTTTACTTCATTTTTGTGCTAGTTGCTCCAAAACTCCTACAAACATCAAAACCACACAAAAACATAAAAATACCAAGGAATATAGCAAAGAAACATGGACGAATTGATATAAAAGTAATACATAAATAGACACCTATCACCTATGATGATCCACCCCAACGGGATGGATTTGGGTAGGAAAAAAAATAGGGTGAGGTGGGTTTGGGTTTAAATTTCATAACCCATAATTATATGGCATGGGGATAAGATTCACAACCTTTACCCTACCCGTGCCACAAAATTAATATATTAAATAAATATATAGTGTTGATACAAATTAATATTATACTTTTTTCACTTTTTTTACTAGAATCCTAGTTACATTCTTCTTTACTAATTTATTTATGATGTACTTTTTTATTTTAATAAATCTTGTGATGAAATTATTTTATTTTGAATATAGTTAGAGATCATGAAAGGTTACTTTTCTTTTTTCCCTACACTTAAGACAAGGTTTCACTTTAAAATATAAATCAAATGTGTAGTTTTGTTTTTATTTTTATCTTTATTTTTTGAGTAATTACTTTATATTTCCTATTATAGACTCTCCTTTCAATCACTTTTTCTTTTTTTTTTTAATATCAATTAGAAGATAGAGTAAACTTTAAAATTAAATGGCAATTGGGTGGACTAGGAATCTGCATAGTAAATGGGGATTCCTTACCGCGACCCAATTGTTACTAGTGGGGAATGGGGTGGGGATAGGGATACCTATAAAGAGGGATTTGGGGATGAGAATTATATCCGTGCGCCTGCTTCACCCCGTTGATATCCCTGGTAGGGTGCGTAGCACAAGTATAATCGTTATGGGCTTGAATAGGACTCAAGTCCAAGACTAATTGCATATATGGATTGATTATGAAAGGAAAATAAGAGTGTTGTTATTTGAGCCCCTCATAATCTCTCTCTAAACCCCACTTTAATTAAAAAAAATTAAAATTAAAATTTACAAATACTTTTAGATAGATAATACCAAAATCACCCTTTTTATATATCTTCAAATTAAATCTCTAAAATAATTCAATCTTCTTCTGCACAATCCATGGCTCTTCTTCTTGTTACTCAAAAGCTATTCACATGTTTAATTGTTTATCTAGGGTTTTACTTTTTTGTAAGATAATCAAACCTTGATAAGTTTTGTTTTCCTTTTGATGTATAGACTACACTTTTACACTAAATAATACTCTAAAAATGGAGCCTAAGTTTTTTATTTGTATAGTATTGAAACATAATTCTTTCTTTACTAAGTTATATATATATATATATATATATATATATATATATATAGTCAATAAGATGATAAGAACTCGGATGCTCCATATATGCAGTTAGAGTGACCTTTAGCTACTCCTTTTTCATCTTCGATTTTATTGAATTGTAGAAACTCAAGACACATCACATGGCTTGACTGATTATACATATAGCCATATGAGTTTATTTTATTTTT
Source organism: Boswellia sacra (assembly GCA_013180625.2). Lineage (NCBI taxonomy): Eukaryota > Viridiplantae > Streptophyta > Magnoliopsida > Sapindales > Burseraceae > Boswellia > Boswellia sacra. Next base: position 79,839 of record SNVD02013719.1, on the reverse strand, counting down.
GCTTTTTTATTTATAATAAATAAATTGGAGCTCCTTAATTAGAGAAACTATAATCAAACCTTCATAATTAAGTTGAAATCTTGTTCAATTTACATGTCATTGAAGCAATTATTCATAACTTATGTATTTGAAACTAAAGTAAAATCTCATCAAAGTGAAAAATATGAACCAAAGTGACTTCAATTATTAGGCCTTTGCAATTTTTTTGGCCAATTAAGCCAAATGGAATAAGAAAATAAAAATAATTTTTAGGACAACAACAATCTCATTTTAGACACTTGATTTTTTAGGTTTGATGATGAAATGAAGATGAATGCCTAGCAATGGAAAAGTTCTAAATGCCCTTGGAAGCAAAAGGAAGAAAAGTGAGACGAAATCGATCAAAAGCCTTGAAAACTGACATATAACTTCAAAAAATCATAGAAATTAATCCAGAAGGAATCTGAGGATGAATCGTACACCTTTGTGAAGGTACGAATGTCTAGTTTTCACAAAATTTTATGATCGTCAATTGAAGTTGAACTCAAAGAGTTACGTGCGATCGAACGACTAAAGGTCAGAAGGGACATTGAAAAAATGCAAATCTGTAGGGTTTGGTGGGCCATAACCCATTGACTTTCTACCAATAGCCAACCGGTTGTTAGAGTACCAGCTATCTATCTACCAACAGCTGGCTAGCTGTTAGAGTGCCGACCAATGGTCTTCTAATAGCCAGTTGGTTGTTGTCCTTGTATGTTTGGAAAATTTTAATTGAAGCTTCCTTTTTGTTTTTTCAATCCTTTTTCAACTTCAACCCTTCAGTATATAAACACCCTCTCTTCTTACTTAAACTCACACATCAAAATCATCTCCTCTTCCTCTCGAAGACATACTTGAAAATTCAAGGAGTCTTTCCTAGTTTAATATTTTTCAGGCATCTTATATTGCTCTAAACCCAGAAAGTAGACGTCCCGAAAGCAATTCTCTCTTCTCCCTCCTCTTTTCTTCTTTACTTTTCTTGCTTTAGAATAAGCATAACTAGGTTTATTTATGCTTAGAATAAGCATATTTAAGATTTATTTTGATGCTAGAAGCATGTTTAGGACTTTATAAATAAACCTAATTATTTATGTTTATCGAGGTAAGTCATCTTTCCTCCTTTATCTAGAATCATTATTAGGAGTTTATTTTCTTTGCCAACGCCTTAGAATTATGTTTAGGAGCTCATGATTAGAATCATGCTAGGAAGACTATGATTTTATTGAAGTATGCTAGGAAATAACATAGAATAGGCAAGAATTGCCATGATTTGCTTTGGTTGTTTGAGTTAGGTTTGAATAGCCATGTTTTGCCATGACTGCTTAAATTTGGCTAAAATATGCCATGATAACCATGTTAGGCTAGAATATGCCATGATAACCAAGCTAGGCTAGATTTGTCATATTTATAATTAAATCAATTGATTTATGCTAGAAGCAATAGGCTGGAATGCCATGATAAGAAATATTAATTCGAGGTAGAAGTGCCATGATTCCAGATTATGGCTTTGTTTTATTGATTTATGAATGTGTGAATATGCTATGAATATACCATGATTATAAAGCGATGGTGGACTCACATTGATAGTGAGAGACCATTACTTATAATTTGAATGCATGAATGTGTATGTAGAGGTTTGATAGACATTGAATAGACTCACATATGGTGGTGAGGAATTCCTTAGCTATCAAGTCTCAACTGTTGACCCAGGTATGGCAACCCAAGAGGGGGGGTGAATTGGGTTTTTATTTATCAAAATGGATTTATAAAACTTTTCTTGAAAGATCAAAATTAGTTCACTCTTTCTTTGAGAATAAAGGTGAAGAAGATGAAATTAGAAGTTATTAAGGATGCAATCAAGAGAATACAGTAATGAACAATCACAAGTGCAAGTAAATATAAAGAGATAGGGATAGAGAGAGTGCAAACTCAATTTACATGGTTCGGCAAACCTTGCCTACGTCCACGGGCTCCTAGCTCCATGAGCTAAGCTTTCTACTAAGTTGTAGAAATCTTTACAACTTGTTTGATGAACAACCTCACCAAGACTTTTTCCTTCAACCCTTGATAACACCACACCAAGAGTTCTTCTTGATGAACAACCTCACCAAGGCAACTTCTTCAACCCTTGATAACACCACACCAAGAGTTCTTCTTGATGAACAACCTCACCAAGGCAACTTCCTCAACCCTTGATAACACCACACCAAGAGTTCTTCTTGATGAACAACCTCACCAAGGCAAATTCCTTCAACCCTTGATAACACCACACCAAGAGTTCTTCTTGATGAACAACCTCACCAAGGAAAGAGTTCTCTCAAGGATAACTTTTATCCTTTACAAGAAGATCTCACTCTCACCACAATACAAGAACAAAGTAAATTTTTACAATAAAAGTACAACTCTCTTCAAAGAGTAGATAAAGAATATAAAACTCTCTAGACTTGATATATCTCTTGTTTTTTGCTTGATAAAATGCTTCTCTTGCTCTTGCTGAATGCATGGAAGAAGGGCTCCTTTTATAGGCAAATAGGATGAACTTAATCAAGTGAAGACACGATCTCCAAATTTTCTACCCACCATAAAAACTGTAATATTGTCTGCCATTTTTGTCAATGTTTCGTTTGAAATTTGAAAATCTGAAAAACATAAAAGATATGAATATTTAATAAGCTTTCCAACGCATCAAGAATCAAGTCATTTGGATATCTGTAGCTCAAGATATGGCCAAAACACCATTCAGTGCTCATGTGACTTGATTTTTTTTTTCTTGTGTCAGTCCACCAAATTGAATGATAATTATGTCAGCATTCCGTTTGAAATTTGAATTTCTTCAAAACATAAAAGATCTGAATATTTGAATAATATTTCCAAAACATTAAGAATTAAAGAATTTGGATATCTCTATCTTAAGATATGGCCAAAACACCATTCGGTGCTCATGTGAGTTGATTTTTCTTCTTTGTGTCAGTCCACCGAATTGCATGTCAATTATGTCGGCCTTCTGTTTGAAATTTGAATTTCTTCAAAACATATGAAATGTTCTTCATTAAGTCCTCTTTCCAATGCCGTAAGAATCAAGTCATTTTGATTTTTCTAGCTCAAGATATGTCCAAAAGAGTATTCGGTGCTCATGTCAGCTGCTTCCATTTGTCTTTCAAATTGCATGATGATTTGGACAACCTTACACTTGAAATTTGAATTTCTTTAAAACATATGAAATGTTATAAATTGAGTAAGCTTTCCAAAGGCTCAAGAATCATGTCATTTGGACATCTGTAGAGATATATATGACCAATTGATTGAACATTGCTCATGTGTCACATTCCTTGAGTCAATCCTTGTTCTTAAACTTTGGTGCCTTTAACATGTAGTCTTCTCCTTAGCTTCAACACTTCATTTTAATAAGCCTTTTCTTGATTTTACAATTATTTCATTAAATCTTATTCTTGCACATAAATAAACATATTAGTAACACCTTATGAATCAATGTGTATTGTTATCATCAAAATTATCATGTAGCCTTAGGGCTAACATCAACTTGAATGTTTATATTGAATTTATAATGCAATGAATGCTATGAATGAATAGATATTTGATGTGTTAGAAGTAGAGTTTATTCTAGTGTTACAGAACAAATGAAGTAATCCTCTCCCCTGTCCCCTATGTTTGAAAGGAAAATGTGATTTTATTCTCCTCCGTCTTTCTTTGTACGAATATATAACTTGCATGATTGAAAATCACCTTATTTGTCTAATGTGTATGCATAAAACAAGTAACACCAAGTGGACTCTATAATAACATGAGTTATTTTTATTTTTTATGCCCTAGTGGAGGTTGGATTTTGACCCGTGTGAGGTGAGTGGCTCGTATCTAACTTCCCGAACCCATCCTTGAAAGGATGAGGGTAGGCCTTGAAGCGAGGGATCGGATTGCCCCCATTCATTCCTGATCAAATAATTGGGTGATGACTCCATTTCTCCAGACATGCACATAGCTCGTTTGTATTCCCTTAAGTCTCAAAAGAGGCTTTAACATCGTGTCGTGGTTGCAAACGCTCTGGTGGGTGAAAATCCTGTTCACACTCCTAACTCTTCCTAAAAAATTAAATCAATGAAAAAGTTGAAAATGTTTGGTTCGTGGATACTAAACAAGTTTGAAAATATTCAATCCATAGCTACTAAACAAATTGAAAACGTTCAATTTGTAGTGTCTGAACTAAAGTTGTTTAAAAGAAAAATAATTAAAAAAACTCTATAACATGAATGAAACGTCAATTTTAAATATATTTGAAACTATGTATTTGAAGAGAAAAGATGGCTTAAGGTTTAAGGAAAAAGATTACATTAAATAATTAATAGAATATTTCATTAGGTATATTCAAAATTATCAATGTCCATTTTAGTCATTTATATCTTAAAAATTCTTTTAATATTAATTTTACTTAAAGTGGGGCTTAGAGAAGGATCTTAAGGGGATACAATAACAATACTCAGGAAATAATATAGTCAAGCAAGAGCATGAAATTGGCCAAATGATAAATCACACTTGGTGAAGAGTGTTGTTATTTGAATCCTTTAGTAAGTGGACTATATAGTGTTGTTTTATGTTTGATGCATTATGGGACTAAACTATATTAATATATGCTAATTTTAAGAAAATAATTTAGTAAACATATGTTAATTTAACTTTATTCAAGTTTAACTTTAACAAAAATCAGTTTGATGCTTACATTAAAAATATTTATTACTTGTTAATATTATTATGTATTATAATATAACAATATTTAATAAATAATTTATGAGTTTCTATATAATTTTTTATTTTATTGAAATTAATTTTAATTAAAAAATGTACTAATAATATAGAAAAACTAAATATATAATTAAAAAATAAATAATACTTTAACATAAAATATGGCATAGCAATAGTTAATCATTATTATATAAACTATAAATTTTAATTATATCTAATTATTTTTTATAAAATTAATCTTGATTTTTTAATATAAAATTTATGTTATAAAAATAAAAAAATAACCAATAATATTAAATTTAAATTTTGTATATACTAATTAATTCCTAATGTGAAGAATAGTTTTGCAATATTATTTCTATATAAATAATATTTTTAAAAAAATTAATTATATAATATTTTAGGCAATTTTATTAATATAGTCCAGTCAAGTGGGACTTGAACTATTGGGTAGTGAAGTGTAGCAAGCTAAGAGTTGGTCTACTAAGCTTGAAGATCTTGAAGAGAGAGCGTAGGTTACAAAGAAAGGTAAGTTAGTGAGAGAGGGTCTCTACTATTGTAAATCTAAGTAGTTTATAATATGAAATTACTTAGTGGATTGTAGCGCGGCTGTTCGTAGATGTAGGATGGTCATAGCTGAAACATGTAAAAGTTTGTTGTGCATCTTTTACTTTCCTATTCGTTACACTAGATATAACTGCATACATGTTATCTGACATAACTAAATTCTAGGCTTCAAACTTACAAAATTGGTATCAAAGCATAACACTAACAGAGTTGTTTAGGTCCTTTTTTTTTTTGGGAAGCAATGGACTATCTCAAGAATGGAGGTTCAATCAATCATCCACCATTACTTGATGAAGACAACTATGGGTATTGGAAGGCAAAGATGAAATTTTTTCTAAAATCCATAGATGAGCGGGTTTGGAAGACTGTTGTCTTTGGATGGAAACCACCAACTCCACTCAATGCTGATGGAGAAAGAGAGGAGAAGCCAAAAATCTGCATGGAAGAAAGATGATTATGAAGAAGCAAACTAAAACTTTAAGGCCATGAATGCTCTCTTCAATGATGTTAATCTACATCAATTCAGTCATGCATAAGTGCTAAAAAAGCATGGAAAAGACTTGAAAACAAGAATTAAGGTAATGGTCTTGTCAAAAGAACTAAAATTTTGATGCTTGCTACGCAATTTGAAAATATTTCAATGCGTGAGATTGAAACTATATATAAATTTTACTCAAGATTGTGTGATATAACTAGTACCTCACCCTTGCTTGGACAAAGATATGATGATTCTAAAGTTGTTGGAAAGATCCTTAGGTCCTTACTAGAATAATTTCGGCTAAAGTCATAATCATTGTCGATCCAAAGAATCTTGATGAGCTAAGAATTGATGAACTGCTAGGATCACTTCAAACATTTGAGATGAGCATTATGCCAAAAAGTAAAGGAAAAACTATTGCCTTACCAACTGCTTCATCAAAAACTAAATCTATAGAATTTCACTTAATATTCTAGATGAGGAACAACTAGCTTACATGGTGAAAAATTAGACCAAGTTTTTGAAAAAGAATTTCAGAAAGTAGAATCATGGTAAAGGCCAAAATGAAGAAAAGTTAGTTGTAAGTTTTCAGAAATATAGTAAAGAACCGAAAAACAAAAATCAAGTTCAATGCTTTGAGTGTTAAGGCTTTTGGTATATCATGTCTGAATATGCTAATTTGAAGAAGAAAGGAAAAGGTCTTAATACTACCTGGAGAAATAGTGACTCTGATAATAGCTCAGAAGATAAGGAACTATAGAATGGGTCTGTTGCATCAACATCAGATAAAAGAAAGGCATTTCTATTCGAGTCCACTGCAATAGTTAAAATAGAAGCAGAAGTAGCTGACAATGATGACAATGAGATTGTCTTTGATCTCAACTACTATAAAGAATTGTAAGAAGCCTACAATAATCTTCGTCATGCACGGGAAATTGAACATGAAACTAGTTAAGCAAAAGTTAAGAAGAATGAGGTAGAGTGGGCTTAGAAAATCAAATACGAAGTCTTTAAATAAATTGAAGCCAGGTTTCTAGAAGTGGTGAGGTATTTGGAATGGTTATCCAACATTATGCCAATACCAAAGAAGGATGGAAGGGTCTGAATAAGTGTAGACTACCGAGACTTGAATAAGGCCTCACCGAAGGATGATTTCCCTTTACCTCATATTGATGTGTTGGTAGATAGCGCTACCGCTAGTGTGATGTTTTCTTTTGTAGATGGGTTCTTTGGATACAATGAGGCAATGATGGCCAATAAAGACAAGATAAAATCAGCCTTCATTATAGAATGGGGAACTTATTACTATAAGGTGATGCCTTTCGGTTTGAAGAATGCACGGGCCACTTACCAACAAATGGCGACAACACTATTTCACGATATGATGCATAAGGACATAGACGTTTATGTAGATGATATGATGGTGAAGTCTGAGACCCGAGAGGGTCACTTTGAAGCCTTGGACAGATTCCTAGAAAGATTGAAGAAATACAAGCTATGGCTCCATCCGAAAAAGTGTGTCTTCAGAGTTACCTTAGGGAAATTGTTGGGGTTTATAATTGGCAAGAAGGGGACAGAAGTAGATTCAGAGAAGGTGAAAGCCATTATAGAGATGTTGTCACCTAAGAGCAAAAGAAAAGTTCGAGGGTTTTTGGTGAAGGTCCAGTATATCTGTCAGTTCATTGCTAAGCTAACAATTATTTGTGCACTGATATTTAGGCTTTTGAAGAAGAATCAGCTAATAGATTGGAATAATTAGTGCCAAGAAGCATTCAAGAGGATTAAGAAGTACTTATAGAACCCACCGATTTTGAAGCCGTCAAAACCTAGGAAGAATTTATTTCATTACTAAGCTCTTGAGGAGGAGGCTATCAGTGCCATGTTGGCACAAGAAGAGGAGAAGGGCGTAAAGCATTACATTTATTATCTTGGCAATTAGCTGTTACCATATGAGACAAAGTATAGCTACGTGGAGAAAATCTGTTTAACCATGGTCTAGCTCTCAAAGAAACTGAGACATTATTTTTAGTCTTAGAAAATTAAGGTTGTCCCGAAGGAGAATATGGTGAAATATCTTTATCAGGCACCAACATTGGTGGGGAAGCTAGCAAGATGTTTGGTACAGTTATCAGAATTTTGTTAGCCCTAAGGCTACATGATAATTTTGATGATAACAATACACATTGATTCATTGAGGTATTATTGATATGTTTGTTTATGTGCAAAAATTAAATCATTGAAATAATTGTATAATCAAGAAGAGGCTTATTAAAATGAAGTGTTGAAGCTAAGGAGAAGACTCAAGTTAAAGGCACCAAAGTTTAAGAACAAGGTTTGAGTCAAAGAATGTGACACATAAGCAATGTTCAATCAATTAGTCATATAGTTCTCTATAAATGTCCAAATGACATGATTCTTGAGCCTTTGGAAAGGTTGCTCAATTTATAACATTTTATATGTTTTAAAGAAATTCAAATTTCAAGTGCAAGGTTGTCCAAATCATCATGCAAGTTAAAAGACAAATAGAACCAGCTGACATAAGCATCGAATACTATTTTGGACATATCTTAAGCTAGAGATATTCAAATGACTTGACTCTTACTGCATTGGAAAGATGATTTAATGATGCACATTTCATAATTGTTTAAGAAATTCAAATTTCAAATGGAAGGCTGACATAATTGACATGCAAGTCGGTGGACTGACACAAGGAAGAAAAATCATCTGACGTGAGCACCGAATGGTCCTTTGTCTATAATTTGAGCTAGAGATATCCAAATGGCTGAATGGTCTTTTGTCCATATCCTGAGATAGAAATATCCAAACAACTTGATTCTTGATGCATTGTAAAGCTTATTCAAATATGCAGATCTTTTATGTTATGCTGATTGTCAAATTTGAAACGGAACAATGACAAAAATGGCAGACAAGATTATGGTTTTTATGGTAGGCAGAAAATTTGGAGTTGGTGTATTCACTTGATTAAGTTCATCTCATTTGCCTATAAAAGGAGCCCTTCTCCCATGCATTCAACAAGAATCCATCAAGCAACAAAGTAAGAGAAATATCAAGTTTAGAGAGCTTTTATATTCTTTATCTACTCTTTCAAGAGAGTTTTACTTTTATTGTAAACAATTATCTTTGTTATTGTATTGTGGTGAGAGTGAGATCTTCTTGTAAAGGATAATCCTTGGGAGAACTCTTGGTGTGGTGTTATCAAGGGTTGCAGGAAGAAGCCTTGATGAGGTTGTTCATCAAGAAGAACTCTTGGTGTAGTGTTATCAAGGATTGAAGAAAAAAGTCTTGGTGAGGTTGTTCATCAAGCAAGTTGTAAAGAATTCTACAACTTAGTGGAAAGCCTAACTTGTGGAGGAGCTAGGAGCCCGTGGACGTAGGCAAGGTTTGCTGAACCACATAAATTGAGTTTGCACTCTCTCTATCCCTATACTCTTTATATTTACTTGCACTTGTGATTATTCATTATTATTATTCTCTTGATTGCATCTTTGATAACTTCTAATTTCATCTTCTTCACCTTTATTCTCAAAGAAAGAGTGAACTAATTTTGATCTTTCAAGAAAAGTTTTACAAGTCCGTTTTGATAAATAAAAACCCATTTCACCCCCCCTCTTGGGTTGCCATACCTTGGTCAACAAATTTGACATTAAATATGTTAATAAGAAGGCGATTAAAGGAAGAGTAGTGGCAGAATTCTTGGCCATGAACACGGTTGAAGACAATGAACCATGGGAGTTGGAATTCCCAGATGAACATCTGGGGGTAATCTCTATAGTGGGATGGAGGGTGTTCTTTGATAGAGCTGTTAATATTAATGGTGCTAAAATATGAGTTATTCTAGTGTCTTCAATTGAAGAAGCCATCCCATTTGTCAAAAAGTTAAGAGTTCAAAGTCACCAATAATATGGCCGAGTATGAAGCCTGCCTCTTTGGTTTAGAAATTGTGATTGCCATTGGTATTGATGAAATAGAGGTGTTGGGCGATTCCAAGCTAGTTATCTCTCAAGCCAATGAAGATTGGGATTTACGAGAAGGGAAGCTAAAGCCCTACCTTGAACACGTCAGAAAGTTGGTTGGGAGGTTCAAGCAATACACCTTCACCCATCTTTCTAGAAGTGAGGATCAAATGACAGGTGTATTGGCTTCATTGGCTTCACTATAAGCAAGCACACAAGAATTATAGTGAGACCAATGGTGATATCACAAGCATGGGGTCCTTGTTACATGGAGCCTTATGTAACAGAAATCGAAGTGGATGAGAAGCCATGGTTTTACGACTGAAAGAAATTTCTAGAGGACAGAAGTTTACCTGAAGAGGCCAATGAGAAAGATAGGCTGTGTTATGTAAGCTAGCCTAACAATTTACTTGTCATCAAGGGATGATGTACAAGAGAATGCCAGAAGGGATGCAACTAAGGTGTGTGGATGAGAAGGAAGTAAAGAGGATTATGGAAGAAATCCATAATGGTATATGTGGGCCACACACGAATGGGCTAGTGCTTGCAAGGAAGATCATGAGGCAAGGATTCTATTGACTAATGATAGGTGTCTATTTATGTATTACTTTTATATCAATTTGTCCATGTTTCTTTGCTATATTCCTTGGTATTTTTATGTTTTTGTGTGGTTTTGATGTTTGTAGGAGTTTTGGAGCAACTTGCACAAAAATGGAGTAAAACCCTTCATTTTCACCTCTGCTAGTCAGTGATCTTCTCGGATTTAATTGTATTGATATACAATGAACCCGATGACATGTTATATACCGTTGGAAAGCTCTCGAAGTCTATTTTCTGGAGAAATTTACGGTTTATAAATCCATTCAGTGTACCAAAAGTTGTAATCAAAACAGTGTGAGATGTATAGAAATATAATTCCACAAGTCACTGTAGCATGTATAATACGGGGCACTGTAGCAAGTCACTGTAGCAGAGTATTTAAACACATTTTAGGGTTTTATTTTCATAACCTGAAGAGGGGAGAACGTGGTGGAGGCTGCAGCTCTGGAATTCTTTCATCTCTTGGAGTTCTTGAAGGAGAAAGGAAGCTTGGAAAGAGGAAGAACTACAATCCAAAGAGAATTACATCAAATTTGCTAAGTTTTTCCCTTCCCTTTCATTTTCTGGAATGTCTCCATGTTGTATTGTATTTACCACGTTCTTAAACATGTGTAACTGAATCTGAATTGGTTGAGGGTGATTTCAAAGCCCCTGATATGGTTTTTGTAAGTTGATTGTGTAAGGAATTGTTATCCAATTCTCTAATTGAAGTTGCTTGTATTCTCCCATATTTAATGCTTATGATTGCTTGCTGATTGTATTTGAGTGGCCAACTGAATATAATCTGGTTGTGATTTATTGCTAGACTAGAAATCTTGATCCGTAATTGTCTTGAATTTCTAATCATTAGTAGCAAAATTGTGATCAGAGATTACAATTGGAGAATATAACCTAAGTTAAATAATCCGAGCTTGTGTGTTTATTGCTTAGATCAACCTATCTTTCTTATCATAATGCATCCATTGAATTAAACTCAGAGAGCTTGTTCTAGGTTGTTTAATGGATAGAGATTAAATAAAGAGCTTGTTTTATTTAACAACAAAGTAAGGAAAGATTGGGGTAATAGAGCTTGTTATTATCTACGGTTGATAACTTCAATGCTGTAATTAGATGACAATTCTACAATTAATTCGCAAATCCATATCTTGTGGTAGAGAAGGATCCCTTAACCAGCTTTCTCCCATTGATTTTTCATTCAAATTTACTTTCTGTTTTGTTATTCTTTACTTGCATTCTTATTTCATTTAGTAAATCATTCAACAAAAATCCCCCCTGTTTAGTTTATTGTTGCTGGAAATAACAAATTCAATTAGAATCAATCCTCGTGGGAACGATATCTTACTTATCACTTTATTACTTGTGCGACTAGTATACTTGCTAGTTTCGAACGCATCAAGTTTTTGGCGCCGTTGCCGGGGATTGATTTTCTAATCGATTTGTTATTTTGTTTTCATTGTTGATTCATATTTTCTTTGTTTTTCTTTTCTGATTGTTTGTGTTTAGACAACATGGCAGTAAACTTCTATCAATTCAGTAGCGGATTTGAGCCACAAGTACCATGGAGAGTAAATGAGGTAAGCACTCCGAACATTGAACAACAACTTTCTGAGCTAACCTCTCTTGTGGAAAACATGGCTGTAGGAGATATGCAAAAATCTTATGAATGTGGGATATATTCTACGATGGAGCATCCAATCGACATGTATCCAACTTTACAAGAAGAATATATGGAACAAGCCAATGCCATGGGTGGATTTCCAGGACAAACGAGGCAATGGTATGATCCTTTCTCTAGCACTTACAATGCTGGATGGGAAGATCAACATAATTTCAGTTACTGGAATCATCAACCAATCACTCCAAATGTGATACCAAATCGGCCACAAGGTTTCAATCAACCTAGAGTGCAGCAACCTTTTCAAATGCAACCACCACCAATGCCACATCCAGCACTGCAACCAGCTTCACAAAACTCAGGTATGTCTCTCCAGGACATTGTTAATGCACTTGCCACTAACACAATGCAATTCCAGCAGGAAACTGGGGCAAGTATCCAAAACCTGGCAAATCAAATGGGACAATTGGCCACTAGCATGAGCAAATTCGAGGGCCAAGGCTCAGAAGAATTATCTTGTCAAACGATGATCAATCCAAGAGAGAATTCTTGTGCGATAACTTTGCAAAATGAAGAGCAATTAGATGTCCTGCCAAAGAAATCACAAACTGATGAAGGAGATGACACCACTTCCACCATGAACAAAGCACTGACTTCTCAGGTAAATCCTATAACTCCCATTCCTTCATATGTTTCTCCTCCACTTTTTCCTAGTAGATTTGCACAATCGAAGGAGAAACAAGAACAAGAAATCCTGGAAACTTCTCACAAAATTGAGGTAAATATACCACTTCTGGATGCTATTGAGCAAGTACCTCGTTGTACAAAATTTCTCAAGGAGTTATGCACCAACAAGAGAAAGTTGAAGGGAAATGAGAAAGTGAGTGTGGGGGAAAATGTTTCAGCTGTATTGCAAAGAAAAATTCCTCCAAAATGCAAAGATCCAGGTACGTTCATCATTCCATGCACCATTGGTAATACCAAGTTTGAAAGAGCTATATTAGATTTAGGAGCATCTATTAATGTCATGCCATATTCTATTTATGCTTCTTTAAATCTTGGACCTTTTGCGAAAACTGGTATTACCATTCAGTTTGCTGATCATTTTAATGCATATCGCAAAAGAGTTGTGGAAGATGTGCTTGTGCAGGTGAATCAATTGGTTTTTCCAGCAGACTTCTATGTCCTTAAAATAGAGGATGAGACATCTCCTAATCCAACACCGATTCTTTTAGGGAGGCCATTCTCGAAAACTGCTAGAATCAAGATTGATGTTCATTATGGCACTTTGACCATAGAGTTTGATGGCAAGGTGATATGTTTTAATATTTTTGAGGAAATGAGGTACTCTAATGACTTACATTCTGTTTTTGCAGTTGACGTTATTGATTATTTGCCACAACAATGTTTTGAGTTAACTCGCAAGAATGGAGTGGATGTTGCCATTAGTGAACACATAAGGATAGAAAGTTTCAAAGAACCAAGAAAGCTGATACAAGTGTCTAAAGAAGTGGAGGAAGCTGTGACAAGCTTGGATGAGACTATTGTTAGCCCTAAGCCTACATGATAATTTTGATGATAACAATACACATTGATTCATTGAGATTTACTAACATGTTTATTTATGTGCAAGAGTAATATCATTGAAATAATTGTAAAAACAAGAAAAGGCTTATTAAAATGAAGTGTTGAAGCTAAGGAGAAGACTACATGTTAAAGGCACCAAAGCTTAAGAACAAGGATTGACTCAAGGAATGTGACACATGAGCAATGTTCAATCAATTGGTCATATATATCTCTAAAAATATCCAAATGATGTGATTCTTGAGCCTTTGGAAAGCTTACTCAATTTATAACATTTCATATGTTTTAATGAAATTCAAATTTCAAGTGCAAGTTGTCCAAATCATCATGCAAGTTGAAAGACAAATGGAAGCAGCTGACATGAGCACCGAATACTCCTTTGGACATATCTTGATCTAGAAAAATCAAAATGACTTGATTCTTATGGCATTGGAAAGATGACTTAATGAGGAACATTTCATATGTTTTGAAAAAATTCAAATTTCAAACAGAAGGCCGACATAATTGACATGCAATTCGTGGACTGACACAAAGAAGAAAAATCAACTCACATGAGCACCGAATGGTGTTTTGGCCATATCTTAAGATAGAGATATCCAAATGCTTTGATTCTTAATTTTTTGGAAAGATTATTCAAATATTCAGATCTTTTATGTTTTGAAGAAATTGACAAGAATTAATCATTAAATTGTGTACTGACACAAGAAAGAAAAATCAAGTCACATGAGCACTGAATGGTGTTTTGCCCATATCTTGAGCTATAGATATCCAAATGACTTGATTCTTGATGCGTTGGAAAGCTTATTCAAATGTGCAGATCTTTTATGTTTTACAGATTTTCAAATTTCAAACGGAACATTGACAAAAATGGCAGACAAGATTACGGTTGTTATGGTGGGCAGAAAATTTGGAGATGGTGTCTTCACTTGATTAAGTTCATCTCATTTGCCTATAAAAGGAGCCCTTCTCCCATTCATTCAAGAACATCCATCAAGCCAAAAATAAGGGAAATATAATTTTTAGAGAGCTTTTATATTTTTTATCTACTCTTTGAGGAGAGTTGTATTTTGTTATAAACAATTATCTTTGTTCTTGTATTGTGGTGAGAGTGAGATCTTATTGTAAAGGATAAAATTTATCCTTGAGAGAAATATTTCCTTGGTGAGGTTGTTCATCAAGAAGAACTCTTGGTGTGGTGTTATCAAGGGTTGAAGGAAGTTGCCTTGGTGAGGTTGTTAATCAAGAAGAACTCTTGGTGTGGTGTTATCAAGGGTTGAAGGAAGTTGCCTTGGTGAGGTTGTTCATCAAGAAGAACTCTTGGTGTGGTGTTATCAAGAGTTGGAAGAAAAAGTCTTGGTGAGGTTGTTCATCAAGCAAGTTGCAAAGATTCTACAACTTCGTGGAAAGCTTAGCTCATGGAGCTAGGAGCCCGTGGACGTAGGCAAGGTTTGCCGAACCACGTAAATTGAGTTTGCACTCTCTCTATCCCTTTTCTCTTTACATTTACTTGCACTTGTGATTGTTCATCATTATTATTCTTTGATTGCATCTTTGATAAATTCTAATTTCATCTTCTTCACCTTTATTTTCAAAGAAGAGTGAACTAATTTTGATCTTTCAAGAAAAGTTTTCTAAATCCGTTTTGATAAATAAAAACCCAATTCACCCCCCCTCTTGGGTTGCCATACCTGGGTCAACAACTATAGCTATCACCACAAATAGGTATGATGTTTTGTACATTGAATTGCCTTTATCTAATGAGAAACTTCTTCCTTCTGTGATGAAAGCCAATACCTTGGAGCTTAAGTCACTTCCAGATCATTTGAATTATGGATTCTTTGGTGAGAATGATACTTTGCGAGTTACAATGGAAATGGGCCTTGCACGAATACAAGAAGATAAACTCGTCCAAATACTTACAGATCACAAAATAGCTATTGAGTGGACAATTTTTGAAATCCAAGGCCCATCCATATGCATTGACCGTATCTTGTTAGAAGAGGGATCCAAGCCCATTAGAGAAGCACAACAGAAATTGGATCCTCTCATGATAGAACCAATGTCAGGCTGAGGACGTTAAACCAAGCGCTTATTGGGAGGCAACCCAATGTTTTTGAAAAATAAAAAAAAAAAAAAAGAAGAAAAGAAAAATAAAATGAGGTAATAATGATCGATTTTTGTGTCTCGAGGAGATTCCTTTCATAGGCCATCAAATTGATCAGGTTTTATCTCTCCTTGCCATCTGTCTCATTTGTTTTTATATTTTTTACTAGTTTTTGACTTTTGTTTGCTATTGTGTTGTTATCTCTTATATATGTCTTTAGTTTCGTTTTTGCTCTTTTCTTTTCCTTTCTTTTGTTTAATTTGATTACTCTGTGCTTTGAGCTCATTTGTGCAGCAGCTTGTGGAAACATCTAAACAGAAGCTGAAGCCATTGCCCGAAGGTTTGAAACGTGCCCATCTTGGAGAAGAACAAACTCAATCGCATTATCGGTAATATCTCTCCTTTTCTTCTCTTCAATGGATGCTGATATCTTTCTATCGAACCTTCGTAAATATTTCCCTTCACTTTCTCAAAATGCTGTGTTTAAAATTTATAAAGTACGGATGACTAGACTTTGGGTATTGATGCTCTTAAATCTGCCTGCGGATATCCGATGGCTTATCGAAGCCAAGGTGAGATTGTCCGGTGAGCCAGACATTAATCTCGCAAAATACATGCCTGTCTAGGAAAAAGCTACTACGCCAAGAGGCGAAGAGCGAAAAGGTTACAAGTATGTTATAACTGTGCGAGATGGAATTGTAACCAGACTTGTCGTTCATTAGGTTTTGCGTCCAGGAATAGAGAAGATAAACTTTCATTTATTAAGTATGGTTTGAGTAATGAGTCGCTGGATAATGTTTTGTTAACTCTCGAGTCACATTCTTGTGGACTTGTTCAGCGTGAATTGCTTAATCTATGAACACAATTTCGTGATGAATTGCAGTGTTATAGTCTAGGGAATCTGACTAAAAATGACCCTGTTTGCCAGTTTATAAGAAAACTAGATGGGAAGCAAATCCCCGACTCATAGAAGGCGTTCAGCCGTTACTGGATGTAAAACCAGAGGAAGATGTGAGCCACAATCACAACTACTTGTATATTTGAATATGTGTTGTTGTTGTAGAATTTTTTTTCTTGTTTCGTTTGATCTGATTATCAATGTTGTTTTTGTGTGTTGTTGTTTGTTGATTTTGTTTGTTTTAATTTCAAGTTTTCTTTTTGACAAACCATATGACTACCCCATGACATAAGCACACGTGGGAGACAAGTGTGGAGGTTTTGTCAACCTCCGCCAAAAGTATATCTTTACTTTTCATGCTTCACGTGGGAGACAAGTGGTGGCGGTTTTTTTCAAACCCCACCGGAAAAGGTTATCTCATTTTTTCCTGCACACGTGGGCGACAAGTGTGGAGGTTTTGTCAAACCCCACCGAAAGCATATCTATTTTTTTCAAATCTCGGGGCGATAAATCTGTATCGAGCAACCCCCACCGAAATTATGTCCCCATGTGTCAAATTTGAGAGTTTTACGTGTGTATATATCCATTCGCCATATTTTCAAATGTCATTATTATAACCTGTCTTACACTTGAAAAGCATATTACCTAACGTGCATCATTGTCTTACACAAGGTTAGAGCACTTGTAGAAATGGGGAAAACACCAATTCGGCGATTCCAAAATATATGCGTATTTTGTGGATCGCAATTTGGTAAAGATGGAGAGTTTACAACAGCAGCTCTTGATCTTGGTTAGGGACATTCGCTGCGAGGGGTATTAATTTGATTTATGGGGGGGTATTAGTCTTGGGTTAATGTAGGGGGTGTGTCGCCAGCTGCCATCCCCTTGGGAGGAAGTAAAGTCTCGGCATTATCCCTAAACCATTAGCTGTGCGAGATATCGTAGGCAACACAATGGGGGAAGAGTTACAGGTCTCTAGCATGCATGAGCGTATTGCACATATGGTTGTTAAATCCGATGCATTTATAGCTTTACCCGGTGGTTATGGCACATTAGAGGAGATATTTCAAATCACCTCTTGGGCACAGCTAAACATCCATAAAAAACCCATTGGTTTGTTAAATGTCAATAACTTTTTTGATGGTTTGTTGTCTTTTCTTGATCAAGCTGTAGAAAAAAATTTTATCTCACCATCAGCGAGGCAAATCCTTGTTACAGCTTCAACGGTAGGGGAGTTAATTGACAAACTACAAGAATTCGTCTATTCGCCTGATCCAACAACAGCTCGGATTGATTGGTTTGGAGAAGGCAATAAGAGGCGTAAACTGGATTTAACACTCCATCTGTAATCTCTATTTGCTGGTTTGCTTCGTTTTTGTTTGCTTTCTTTTTATTGTGTTTATTTGAAGTTTTTCATGTTATTTCTTTTGAGCTTTTTCAGGTTATTTCTTTCGTCCCAGGTAATATTTTCTAATCTCGGTTTTTAGAGTGGTGGCTTAAAAAGTTCAAGTTCTCTTGAAACGCATTCTGGATCTCTTCAATCCATAATGGCTGAATAAGGAGGCTAACTTCTAAACTTTTTAGACCCATTCTAACTGACTTGTTTTTGTTTGCTGGCTTGTTGGACTTTGTTATTTTATGAGTAAGTTTAGTTTTATGTAATTTAGAAGTTGTTATGTGTTTTTTGTCTTTATCAGTTTCGATTAAAAAAAATTGTGGAAAAACTGAGAATGGCAGAATATGGGGTTTTCTTAACTCTTGAAACGCATTCTCTCTCAATAAATCTGTAGTTTGTTTATTTCATGTTGTTTGAAGTGTCTTGTTTCTTGTTTTGTTCTTTCATAATAAAGGTATATAGGCTGGAAACCTTAAGTCTGCGGGCTACTGGTCCTAAGGATTGTTGAAATATACAATCTTGACTCAGGTGTAACAACGCCACGTACCTCTTCTCTTGCATTTTATGGGCCAATGATAAGGCAATGATTGAATTGAGAATAACTCTTGGAAAATGATAAATGATGCATAGATCTGTGTGCTTGAAATGTTAATTAGCTTTTGCTTTACCTTTGATTCCTTGCACAAAATTGAGCACCGAGCCATTATCACTGAGTTATTTGTTTACTTAGAGAAAGTTTATGTAATTTAAGTGTTTCTCCAGATTTCAATGAATTCTAGAACTTGTTTGATGGTCACTCGAGGCGAAATCCTAGACTGTGCAACATTAGGGAAATGATTTAGGCCATCTTTGGACCGTTTGAGCCTTAAGAGCCAACCTTGACTGAAATTGATCCCTAGTTACCCCTTTGAGCCTCTGTAAACCTTTTTCTTTGTTAACTCACTAAAAGATTTCCTAACCTCAATTGAATTTGTTCCAAACAGTTTATCCCTTACCTATGAGCATGTAAATCATTCGCAATTACATTTTGAGCTATGTTCTGGTTTTGGGAAGTTAGAGGAGGTTGGATTATGCCATGAGCAATGCAAGTGAGTTTTATTATGTTTGTAAAAAAAAAAAAAGAGAAAAAAATCTGTACTTATCTTCCACGTACTTAAACATTGAGGACAATGTATTGTTTAAGTGTGGGGGAGTGGAATTGCAGTTAAAAAAAAAAGAAAAAAAAAGAGTTCTAAACCCTTGGGTGTTCTTAAAAAGAATGAAACAACAAAGTATGGGGGTGTAGTTTCTTTTGTTTTCTAAAAAAAAAAAAGAAGAAAAAAAAGAAAAAAAAGAAGATTGAGTGTTCTAAATAAGTTTGGGGGAGTAACCTGGTGAATTAAAATAAAGTTGTGTTATAGGGTTGAGCTCTACATAGTCTTGAATGATTTATGTGTTTGTGGGTGATTTGAGCCAAATTATTATCCTTTATCATACCTTCACCCAAGCCAAACGTTACAAGCTTAATAAAGTCCTACTTGATCCTTGGTGTTGTGCATGTCTACATTAGTGGAGAGTGACTTGAAAAGCAGGCCTATGGAGTTCATTTATACACACATCTTCAATATTAAATATGATTCATTTTTATGCATAAACTCATCCGGGTTACAAGTGATTAGGTGAGAATGGCTCTACACACACACACTTGAGGAATTGAAGTGAAGCGAAACTAATCTTTGAGATAAAATTCTTGATCAAGTGCATTATTTTGAAGTTTTCCTTGGGTTATAATTAAGTACAATCTTTGAGGCCTATTTGCAAGTTGAAGCATTTGTGTGTTTTAATTTTTCTTTGATTCTGTTTCGGTTTAGTTTTGTTTCGTATCATTTTAGTTGCTCGAGGACTAGCAAAGTCTAAGTGTGGGGGAATTTGATAGGTGTCTATTTATGTATTACTTTTATATCAATTCGTCCATGTTTCTTTGCTATATTCCTTGGTATTTTTATGTTTTTGTGTGGTTTTGATGTTTGTAGGAGTTTTGGAGCAACTTGCACAAAAATGGAGTAAAACCCTTCATTTTCACCTCTGCTAGTCAGTGATCTTCTCGGATTTAATTGTATTGATATACAATGAACCCGATGACATATTATATACCGTTGGAAAGCTCTCGAAGTCTATTTTCTGGAGAAATTTACGGTTTATAAATCCATTCAGTGTACCAAAAGTTGTAATCAAAACAGTGTGAGATGTATAGAAATATAATTCCACAAGTCACTGTAGCATGTATAATACGGGGCACTGTAGCAAGTCACTGTAGCAGAGTATTTAAACACATTTTAGGGTTTTATTTTCATAACCTGAAGAGGGGAGAACGTGGTGGAGGCTGCAGCTCTGGAATTCTTTCATCTCTTGGAGTTCTTGAAGGAGAAAGGAAGCTTGGAAAGAGGAAGAACTACAATCCAAAGAGAATTACATCAAATTTGCTAAGTTTTTCCCTTCCCTTTCATTTTCTGGAATGTCTCCATGTTGTATTGTATTTACCACGTTCTTAAACATGTGTAACTGAATCTGAATTGGTTGAGGGTGATTTCAAAGCCCCTGATATGGTTTTTGTAAGTTGATTGTGTAAGGAATTGTTATCCAATTCTCTAATTGAAGTTGCTTGTATTCTCCCATATTTAATGCTTATGATTGCTTGCTGATTGTATTTGAGTGGCCAACTGAATATAATCTGGTTGTGATTTATTGCTAGACTAGAAATCTTGATCCGTAATTGTCTTGAATTTCTAATCATTAGTAGCAAAATTGTGATCAGAGATTACAATTGGAGAATATAACCTAAGTTAAATAATCCGAGCTTGTGTGTTTATTGCTTAGATCAACCTATCTTTCTTATCATAATGCATCCATTGAATTAAACTCAGAGAGCTTGTTCTAGGTTGTTTAATGGATAGAGATTAAATAAAGAGCTTGTTTTATTTAACAACAAAGTAAGGAAAGATTGGGGTAATAGAGCTTGTTATTATCTACGGTTGATAACTTCAATGCTGTAATTAGATGACAATTCTACAATTAATTCGGAAATCCATATCTTGTGGTAGAGAAGGATCCCTTAACCAGCTTTCTCCCATTGATTTTTCATTCAAATTTACTTTCTGTTTTGTTATTCTTTACTTGCATTCTTATTTCATTTAGTAAAGCATTCAACTAAAATCCCCCCCTGTTTAGTTTATTGTTACTGGAAATAACAAATTCAATTAGAATCAATCCTCGTGGGAACGATATCTTACTTATCACTTTATTACTTGTGCAACTAGTATACTTGCTAGTTTCGAACGCATCAACTAATTGTAGAGACGGACTGTGTCTGATTTGTGAAGAAGTGTCACCAATGCTAGATTAATGGAAACTTAATCCATCAACCACCCTTAGAACTACAGGGGATAACTACACTATCACCCTTTGCTACGTGGGGCATTGATATTATAGGCGAAATAAGGCTGTCTACCTCTAATGGACATTGGTATATGGTGGTGGCAATCGACTACTTTACCAAATAGATAGAAGTTGAGTCCTATACTAAGTTAGGGCAAAGCAAATGACGAAGTTCGTTGAGAAAAACATCATACGTAGATTTCAGGCACCACATCATGTCATGATGGATAATGGGGTTCATTTGCAGGCCGAGACTAGGGCTTTGTTTGAGAAGTATGAAATTGAACACCATAAGTCGTCTCTATATCAGCCACAAGCCAATAGAGCGATAGAAGCAGCTAATAAGAATGTCAAGAAGATGTTGGCCAAGGTGGTGCATACATATAGAGATTGGACAGAAAAGTTATTGTTTGTGTTGTGGGGTTATAGGACAACACCCAGAAGTTCGACAGGTATGATGCCATTCTCGTTGCTATATGGTTCAAAAGTAGTTCTACCAATTGAGATAGAAATGAAATCAGCGAGAGTTCTTATTGAAGCAGAAGTTCTTGAAGAGGAGTGGATTTGTTATAGATATGAACACTTGGCCTTAATTGATGAGAAAAGAATGAAGGCCAGATATCATATGCAGTTATACCAGAAACGGATTGCTTGAACTTTTAACAAAAGAATAAAGGCAAGGAAGTTCAAAGAAGGAGAGTTGGTCCTTAAACAAGTGAGACTAATTGTGTTTGATCCAAGAGGGAAGTTTAAAGCCAATTGGGAAGGTCCATTTATTGTGATGAAGGTCATGTCTGACAAAGTTGTCATTTTATCAGATATAGAAAGGAATGAGTTCACTGAGCCCATCAACATGGACAAACTGAAGAAATAATACATATAAAAAAAAGTGAGAGGAAAAATAATTAATCAGAAAACCAAAAATGACTGATTAATGACAAAAGTTGTATCATTGTGCACATATTGTTCGAAAAACAAAGATTATACTTTTATTAATGAAATAAAATTGTTTGGAACAAATATGTCTTTTGAAATATCTTATTATTTTGCACAACAACAGAAAGAAAACATCGAACATCTAAGCCAACCAAGGAACTAACAGTGTTCCCTCTGCCTATTCAATGGATTACAAATAGGATCACTATATCGCTCACGACACTGCCTAGCTCGAAGAACAAGATTAGGAAGGGAAGCCTGGAAGGTCGCCCAATCCTTGTATCAGTCGTCAGTCTCAAAATTAGGATCATGGACTACGTTCCTCTCGATGGTACGATAAGCCCAAGAATCTCTCACACTCTAGATAATGAGAAAATATGTCCCAGGACCGAAAGTCATCGATGAATCCGCAATCCTTTGCTTCTGACCATACTGTCTGCGTAGCTTGTAGGATCATAAAATGAACTATGGGTGAAACCCGCTAAAGGCACTGACACATCCAAAAAAGGATTGCCTCCCAAGTATAGGAGTGTCGAAGTAATAAAACCCGGTGAGACCGGGGTCGATCCACGAGGAAGGAGATTTTAGCGCTACAAATTATAAGCTAAGCAAATACGATATGATGATTCAAGGATATGATAAGATAATATCAACAATAGATGAGAATAATTAAAATACGCAAGAAATTAACACAATAATAATGATAGCTAAGGTTAGGGGATCCGCCCTTGACATTTCAAATAAGGATAAACAACCCGTTTTAGTTATATGAATTATATTTGCTTCGTTACCAATATTTATACCACTTCTTGTAAATGGGTTCAAGCATCCAATGTGCCAATCACCATATGTCTACAACAAATCAAGGTTCCTAACTAGATTCATGTCGGTAAGGAAGAACCATACGACATCTAGAAAGGATCCAAGCATTTGATGTGCCAAGGATTATCGACAATGGATCAAGACCTCCACTTTATGAGTGGTGTCAAGATTGATTAAGAAAATAAATATAAATGATATAAAATAAACAACATAAGATTATGATTATTAAGCACATACCAAGGGTTAGAGAATCCTTATTCTCATATAAAGGGTTTCATCCTTTCACCTTAGCAAGAGAGAAATTAGTAAGACATTATAAAAGAAAGAACACAAAATGCAAGAAAAAGGAAATTCATTAATAACATTAAAGCACAAGAGAGAAACACAATACAAGATCCCAGCAAAGGCCAAGATGCCCTAATAGGTCACAAGGCACCTCTATTTATAGATACTTCCAGGGGCAAACTTGTCAAATTACAAGGGCATAATTGTCAAATATTAGTTGTAAATATCTTTGACAATTGGGATCATTAGGCACCGACTATGACCATCAATTTTGACATTGAAATGTTGCGAATTGTAATCACATGTCTTCATGAAAATTGTAGATATTTCTCTCTGCTTTCTAGAACATATTGATTTGCACAATTTGAATATATATTTTGAGAGATACGGTTCAAATACTGAGGCCTAGTCAGACTGGGCCGAGACTATAGATGGGTTCACTTCAAGCCCAATTTTGGTCCACTAAGAGCCTGAATTTGATGATGCTTGTGAAATGAAATCTTGTAGACAATTGAATCAGCTTTCCAAAACATTAAGAATTTCACCATTCTGATCTATAAATAGAGAGTTATGCTCATTTTACCAAATATGTAACAAAACCAAAATTAAGAGGAAGTTAATTCCAAAGATGCAAAGACTACAAATATGCTCAAGTTGAGGAATTTAATGACACTATTAATGCAATATGATAAACTAAGCTCTTATTAAACATACATATTTAAGTGTTCATCAGGCACATATGCAATATATGAGTATCAGGAATGACTCAGAGCTACTCAATCCAAGAAGAGCATCTCCTGAGTCTCCTCCATGTGTGAAGCCGAGGGCTATAATGGGAAACATCTCTTTCGGGCTGTACAAGGACAGATAATCTCTCTTGTAATCAAATCTAAGAAAGAAAGAAAATAAAAAGAAAAGAAAGAAGCCTGCTAGGTCGAAAACCTTAAAAGGTCACTTAGTCAAAAATTAAGACAAGCCAACTAAGCTAAAAACCCGGAAAAGGTAGTTTCGGCAAAAATTAGGGTATAAGAAGAAAAGAAGAGCCTGCTGAGTTGAAAACCCAAAAAAGGCAGGTCAGGCAAAAGTTAAGGCAAGCTTGCTAAGTCGAGAACCTAAAAGGGCAGCTTAGGCAAAAGTCAGAGTGTTAAAAAAAAATTTAGCATAAGAAAAACTTGAAGAAGCAGAACACTACCATTAAATGTCTGACTCAAATCCGTCCTGACATGATCCAGCCCAATCAATGTCTCAACCAAAATCAAGGGGACTATTGTGAAACCAAGACCCATATGAGGAATGATGGTCACAAGTTATGCATCTCTGAGACCCTCTGGTGGGACCATTAAAAACTGAGCAAGGAGGTAGAACTAAAGAAGGAGAAGACAACTAGGTGAAGTCTGGTCCATCATCCCGAGCAAAGGCATGATGGAGGATAATGTGACTCTACCACCCGTAGTGTGAGTACCCATGGTGGAAATCAGGAAGTCAAAGAAGTGGGCAAAATTATATGTTAATGGTGTCTAGATAGTGGGCAGAATGATGCTCTCAGAACTGGATGAATGATGACTGAATATGCAGAGAATTCCTCATACAAAGGGCAAACCTCCTCCCTATTGAAGCGGAAGGCGTGATCGTGAGAATCCCAAAAGGTTACACAATCCTTTAGGAAAGGGATGTCAAGCTTGACATGACGAATAAACTTCAGATGATAGAGCTTGATAAGCTCGAGTTGCTTCCAGTTCTCATCCCTCAAAGGCCTCAGAAGGGGCCGGAAGATTTAGAGGGAAGATTTAGACATGTTGAATGACACAAAAAGGTATTAATACGAAGAAAAAAACCTTAAGAAACGAGAGAAAAAGTGCACAGAAGTAGCCAGAAGGGATAGCGCTTAAATAGTGCATAAATTGAGGTAGAATAGGGCTAAAGAACTGTCAGTCAGCTCTCTTGCTATCGATCGATTGTTGTGCGATAGCCAGCCAGCTATCAAATAGCCGCCTAACTATCAGATAGTCGCCCGATAATCTAGTGGTCAGCTTGTAGTTATAGGGGCTTTTTAGCCCATCTATGCGATTCTTTGGCTTTCAGAACGTGTACCGACAAACAGTTTTGACTGTGTGGCTTCTAGATCTTGTAGTGTTGTTCAAAATTGAATAACTAATGATGCAGAAACAAATTCAAATGAATGTAAATTCAGTATAATGCATAAAATGTATGGAATCAGAAACAAAGAAGTTTCACTAAATCTTTGAAATTTATTTGATTATACATCGTGAAAGTTCATACAAGGAAGAAAAAATGTACAAAAAATCGTAATGAAAGTCGGTGGTGATAGTCCTCACTCATCGCCATCATTATCAATATCAAAGGAGAAAGCAGTGACTTGAGCTTGAAGGCGCTCCACCTCACACTACAGACGAATGACTTCCTGACGATCGGTCTGACCAAGAAAACTATCATATAGTTAGAAGAACAATTAAGATAGAAATCATACATACATTAAAGAAAGATACCTTACCTAATATAGGTGAGACATCTGTAAAACATATCGATGCAAAGCAGCTTGCATGCAAAAAACCTACTCCATGGAAGATAGTGGCACCTGTATTGCATTGCATTCCTATTAGTGATAAATGAAAGAGAATTTGAGAAATGCATAATCAAAAAACTTACCAGAGTGGTGTCCTATGAAGGGATGAGCATATTCGGATCCTTAATGATCATGTGGCTGTGGATTGACCTATTCTCATCCCACATATAGACGACATTACTGCGGTAAGCCTTAAGATCGCTGGTGCAATCGGGGTGGCTAAAAAAGATGGGGGAGGAGGTGGTTGCTGAGCCGATGGAGAAAAAGAAGTCGAAGTGCCTATATTGAAGAAGAGGCTCTCGATCTCTTCCCACGATGAACGGAGGAACTATACGAATGACTGGACATCGTCGGAGGATGAAGAACATCAATAGTAGATCAGTCGAGCCTAATATGCAAAGATGTGGCTTGAGCCCACTCGATGCATGAAGTCGTCATTAACGAAAACTCGATAGTACTCAAGTGAAATTCGATTGTGTAGATCGATACCTCGGGCTTCATAGCCAAATTAGCTAAATCAATCATCATAACTAGTTGCAGAGGAGGAACCAAACGGCCTGTCGGGTGCTTGGACCAATCCCATACGCAATCACCTAGATACCACATCATGTTGTTTGCACAATGAAGGATGATGTGGTATAAGTTGAAAGGGGCAACAATTCTTATAGCTTCGGACCAGTGCTCCTCAAAACCCACCACTCAAAATGAATCTGAGAAAGAATAAGGCATGGTAAGAATATGGTATAATTGTAATATTGACTATAAATTCTTTGTTACTTTCTCCTAGGTCAACATGTGAATGTAATCACAAAAAAGTCTAGCTCATGAGATACCTCGAGCTCCGCACGACGTGCAGCCTACCTCTTCATCCGAAGGAAAAAAGAATCCTTACTAGTAGGAAGAGAAGATGGTAGAACTTCCAACTCATATGCCTACATCTATCATGGATGATACAAAATTAGAAATAGAATTCATGAAGTTAAAACACGAATGTGTGAAAAAAGAAAGAAGTTACCTCAATAAGTGTAGCAAATCTCGGAACCTTGAGAACGCCTCAATGAGCCTAATCGAAGCAAAAATACAGCTGACCGAGAGCAGCGCGACCCCAGTCAAAATACTTCACTTGATCAAGAAGTAAAGTCAAAGTAGTGGTGTTTGACGCATTAGAGAATAGCGTCATACCCAATAGATAAACTATGAAGCTACGAGAATACTGATCCACCTTAATGGGAGTCAGATTGGACTTCCGTTTCCAATATTCCTGCAAGGTAGCATATCAAATGGAAAAATTACTCTTGACATTCATTTCGCATCTAGGAAGGTCTTGGATCAATCTATGCTGATCTGCTGAGTCCTCAATGCAAGCATTGATAGGAATCGGATCATCGCCGCATGGAAGGCCGGTCAAGGCGGTAATATCCAAAAGTATGATGGTCATCTCACCGAATGAAAGGTGGAAGTTATGGATCGTATCCATCCAGTTCTCGCATAAAGTAGCTAATGCCTGACAATCAGTATACTGTTGAGCGCACGGAAGAGAAGTGATGAACTCGTAAAAACCAGTATCGATGATCCTCCTCTTCACTGCATTATTCTCTATCTCTAGGAACCAGCTATGGTCTCGAGAAAATGCCCCACACATATTGTTCTCATGATTGTCTTAAAATAAGGAATTGAAGTCTCTACATGAATGCAAGCCTAAATATATTTGAAGAAAATAGAAAAAGACAAGAGTTGAAGAGACCAAATACCAGGTTGATTATGTGAGAAGCCATGTCGTAGACGACCAACACCTCCTAATCTTTTCTAAGACCATTCAATGTTGATTTTTAGATCGGATCGAACTCACTAAGATGGACTGGATGACCACCATTAGGAAGATGAAGTTGAGATCAACACGTAGGAAAAAATTGGAAGTGAATCGGGTGAAAAATAGAGAAGTTATGCGCAAATGAAGCAAGGGCTTCATAGAAGCCTTCAACCGTCGGCTGACGATCAGATAGCCGGATGGCTGTTGACCAACTGCTGGGTGCCAGTTAGATAGTCAAGTGGCTATCAAACGGTTGGCTAGCCATCCCCTTCAAATAAGGGGCCAAGCAAGAAAAGAAAGAGAAAAGGAAAGGAAAAGAAAGAGAAAAGAAAAGGAAAAGAAAGAGAGGAAAAGGGAAAGAAAGGAGAGAGAAAGAAATAAAGTAAGAAAAGAGAAGGAAAAGAGAGAAAAAGAGAAAAAGAAAAGGCGAAGAGAAGGAAGAGAGAGAAAGAAAAAAGAGAAAGAAAAAAAGAAAAAAGAAAGAAAAGAAAAAAGAGAAAAAAAGGAAGAAAATAGGTGAATCCCTCATCAGTCTTCCGAAGAACTTGGTGACAAGCACCCGACCATTACAATGGTTTAACAACTCACAAGGAAAGAAGAGCAATGTTAGTCGATAGAATCTCTGACTAGAATCATATGGAATAATTTCTCCAAATACCAGAAGGCAGTTTGTTGAAGAACGCACCAAACAAGGTAAAAAATTTGAATTAATTTTTATAAGAATTTTACGTTACAGGAACTTACAAAAACGAGTGGAAAAATCTCTAACAAGTCCAAGAATTCAGAATTCCCTAATAAAGAATGTCGAATGTAAGAGAAGTTAACAATGAAGAATGTCCGAACATGATCAAGAGATTTTCCCCAGTGGATAAAAAGGAATCAAGAATGGAAGCTTGGGTATGAAGCCTATTTAGTACGAAATTTGAAATAGATTAAGGAAACTTAGAAAAACGGCATAAAACACAACAAATATAAAAACTGAAAAAGATCAAAGAAGCATGAAGAATATTCAGAAGAGGGGTATGAACCCAATGAATGCAAAGTATGAAGAGATTAATGATGAACGAAGAATGCTTAGTTGCGAAGCAGTGCGTGATAGAAGTTTTCCCAATGGGTACGCATTAGATGAAAACCTTAAGAAGTAGGTGCACTTAAGAGTGTTTTATACCCTTGGAATAGGCATAAGCCCTCACAAAAGGCACACTAAAGAGTGTTGAAAACCCTAAGAAGTAGGTGCACTTAAGAGTGTTTTAAGTCCTTAGAATTGGCACAAGCCTTAAGAAGTAGGTGCACTGAAGAGTGTTAGAAACCCTAAGAAGTAAGTGCATTGAAGAGTGTTACTAAACCCTAAGAAGTAGGTGCATTAAAGAGTGTTAGAAACCTAGGTGCACTAAAGAGTGTTAGAAACCTAGGTGCACTAAAGAGTGTTTTATCACGGCATCATAAGGATGCTTTCTAGCTCTTGAATGGGCACGTCCACCCCTAGATGGGCATACTCGCTATAGATAGACATGTTAGCCCTTGAATGGGCATATTCGCCTTAGCTAGGCATGTTTGCCCTTAGATGGACACATCTGGCCTTGAACGAGCACATTTGCCCTTAAATAGGTACTCACCTTAGATAGGCATGTTAACCCTTGAATGGGTACAATCGCCTTAGATAGGCAAGTTCGCCCTTAGATGGGCATCTCAACCCTTGAAGGGGCACATTCACCTGGGATAAGCACATCCGCCTTTAGATGAGCACATTAACACTCGAATGGGTGCACAGTTTTGTAGGAATAGTGAAAGAGAGATAAATAATAAGGAAGTCTGATAGAAGGGAGTGTTAAGAAAGTTTGAAAGAAGGAGGACGAAGTCTAAGATGATGATAAGGAAGAAAGAAAGACAGAGTAAGAATAGTTTGTCGACTTTTAGGTCTCATAAATCTCTCCAAAGTAGGGGGTAAGTTATAAGTACTGGATTTTTGAAGCTCGAGGATGAAGTGAAGATGAATATTGAGCAAACAGAATGACCAAAATGCCCTTAAGAGTCAAGAAGAGAAGGGTGAAAAGAAGTTGGTAGAGAGTCTGGAAAACTGACACATGTTTTTGAAAAATCACAAAAATTAATCTACGAGAATTCTAGTGATAACTCATATACCATTGCGAAGCTACAGATGTCTAGTTTTCATAGAAATTTACAGATTATGAACCAGGGTTGAATCGAAAAAGTTATATGTGATTACAAGGACAAAGCTCTAAAGGGTTTGTATCGAAGGATGATAAAAAAGGAAAAGGGGCCGAAAGGAAATTGGTCGGCCAGCCATCTGACTGCCGCTCGACTGTTGGCCAATGGTCGAGCGTCCATCAGATAGCCGTACGGCCCTTGGAAGCTTATTTTCAAAAATTTGCTTAAGGAACTTCCTTTTTCATCTTCACCCTTCTCTTATATAAACCTTACTCCTCTCACTTTGCAATACACACCGATTGTCGAATATAATCATCTCCTTCCCCTTTTTGCAGACACGCTCAAGAATTTAAGAAGTCTTTTTCAGTATTATTTTTAGGCGTTCTATTGCTCTAAACCCGAAAAGGGTACGTTTTGAGAGCATAATTCTCTCCTCCCTCCCATTCTCTTTTATTTTCTTGCTTAGAAAAAGCATGTTTAGATTTTATTTTTATGCTTAGAAACATGATTAGGGTTATTACGAATCGCGCTAACCCAATTTGTTTTGCAAGGTGGAAAGGCTTGTCAAGATAAGTCATCTTTCCTTTCCTTATTAAGAAACATGCTTAGGAATTTAATTTCGTCGCGAATGCTTAGAATCATGCTTAGGAGCACATGATTAGAATCATGCTAGGAAAAGTTACTTGCTTTGATGAATGCTAGGAAATAGCATAGAGTAGGTAGAATTACCATTTTACCCTTGAATGCCATGAATTGGGTTAGAATATACCATAGATGCTATGTTTTAGGCTAGAAATGCCATGATCATATATGAATTGATATGAATAAGACTAGAATGCAATAGGGAGAATACCGTGATAGAATTTATCAAATCTAGGCTAGAATGCCATGATATTATATTATGGCTTTGTATGATTTATGCATGTATGAATGCTTATATATTGAG
The DNA here is from genome assembly GCA_013180625.2 of Boswellia sacra. Taxonomy (NCBI): domain Eukaryota; kingdom Viridiplantae; phylum Streptophyta; class Magnoliopsida; order Sapindales; family Burseraceae; genus Boswellia; species Boswellia sacra. The sequence goes on along the minus strand of SNVD02013719.1, from coordinate 48,884 downwards.
ATGTGTAATTGTATGATGCCATAAAGTGATGATGGACTCACATTGATGGTGAGGGACCATGACTTAGAATGAATGTGATATACGAATGTACAAAATATTTTACTAATTTGTCACATGTGATGTAATCCTCTTCCCATTCCCCCATGTTTGAAAGGAAATGTAATCCCATCTCCTCCCCCTTTCTATTTATGAATATATAATAGCCATTGATTGAATAATCACCTGACATGCCTAAAGAAGATAAAATGAATAATGTGTGCATAAAACAAACAACGCTAAGCGGACTAAGTAACAACACGAGATATTCTTATTTGGTATATCCCAAGTGGAGGCCGGATTTACATTCGGGCAGGTAGAAAGACTTGTACCTAACTTTCCAAGCCCATCTCTAAAGCGATGAACGTAGTTTAGGTCTCGAAGAGAGGGATCAGATTGCCCCCATTCATTCTCAATTGAATAATTAGGTGGAGACTCCTTTCTGCAGACGTGTCCATGGCCCATTTGTGTTCCCTTAAGTCTCGAAAGAGGATTTGACATAGTGTCATGGTCGCAAACGCTCTAACGGGATGAAAGCCCCGTTCATAGGAGCATATGCTTAGAATCATGCTTAGGAGCACATGATTAGAATCATGCTAAGGAAGACTTATATTTGCTTTGATGAATGCTAAGAAATAGCGTAGAATAGGTAGAATTACCATGATAGAATTTATCAAAATCTAGGCTAGAATGTCATGATATTAGATTATGGCTTTGTATGATTTATGAATGTATGGATATTTGTACATTAAGAAGTGTATTTGTATGATACTATGAAGTGTTGGTGGATTCACATTGATGGTGAGGGACCATCACTTAGAATAAATATTCAAATACATGAATGGATGGAATGCTTTTTTAATGTTGAATAACAAATGTTATAATCCTTTTCCCTGCCCCCATGTTTGACAGAAATGTATTTTATTCTCTTTTCTCTTTCTTTGTATAAATATACAATTACCATTGATTGAATAATCACCTTACATACTTAAAAAAGATAAAATGAATAGTTTACGCATAAAATGAACAATCTAAATAGACTAAGTAACAACATGAGATACTTCTATTTGGTATTTCCCAAGTGGAGGCCAGATTTTCATCCAGGCTAGTCGAAAGACTCATACCTAACTTCCTAAACCCACCTTTGAAGGGACAAGGGTATTTTAGGTCCCGAAGCGAGGTATCGAATTGCCTCTATTCATTCCTAATTGAATAATTAGGTGGCGACTTCTTTCTTCAAATGTGTCCACAGCTCGTTTGTGTTTCTTTAAGTCTTAAAAGAGGCTTTGACATAATGTCGTGGTCGCAAATGCTATGGCAGGATGAAAGCCTCGTTCACAAAGCTACAAGGGATGATAGCATTTTGACCATTTGCTTCGTGGGGAATTGACATTATTTACGAAATAAGGTCGCCAACCTCTAATAGGCATCGATATATGGTGGTGGCGATTAACTACTTCACTAAATGGATAGAAGCTGAGTCCTATAGTAAGCTATGGGCAAAGGAGATGGTGAAGTTTATTGAGAAGAATGTCATATATAAAGTTGGAGTACCGCACCATGTCGTGACTGACAATGGGCTTCATTTTCAATGGTATGATAAAAACATGCCATAAGCCAATAGAGCAGTAGAAGCAGCCAATAAAAACATCCATAAGATGTTGGCCAAGGTGTTGTAGACATATAAAGATTAGGTAGAGAAGTTGCTATCTGTGTTATAGGGTTATATAACAACAACACCCAGAAGCTTGACATGCATGGCACCCTTGTCGTTGGTGTATGGTTCAGAAGCGATCCCACCAGTCGAGATAGAAATGAAATCAGCGAGGGCTCTGATTGAAGTAGAATTTCCTGAAGAGGAGTGGAGTCATAATAGATAGGAATTGTTAGCCTTGATTAATGAGAAAAGAATGAAAGCTAGATATCACATGCAACTATATCAAAAATGGGTTGCTTGAGCCTTTAACAAAAGAATAAAGGCAAGAAAGTTCAAAGAAGGGGAGTTGGTCCTTCAGCAAGCAAGGCTAGTTGTATTTGATGCGAGAGGGGAGTTCAAATGCAACTGGAAAGGTCCATTCATTGTGGCGAAGGTCATGTCTGGTGAAGTCATCATTCTTTCGAACATATAAGAGAATGAGTTCAGTGAACCCATGAACATGGATAGGCTACAAAAGTATTATATATAAAACAAAAAGATTGAGGAAAAATAATTAATCAGAAAACCAGAAATGGTTGATTAATGATAGGAGTTAGATAATTGTACACATGTTATTGGAAGAATAAAATATTATACTTTTATTAATGAAATGAAATTGTTTGGAACAAATATGCCTTTTGAAATGTCTTATTATTTTGCATAATAACAAAAGGAAAACATCAAACATCTAAGCCGATCAAGAAACTAATAATGTCACCTTTGCCTCTTCAATGAACTACGAATGGGCTCACTATATCGCTCGTGGTACTATCTAGCTCGAACAACAAGATCAAGAATAAAAGCCTAAAAGGTCACCTAATCCTTGTACCTACATCCATCTCAAAATCAGGACCATGGAATAGATTCCTCTCAATTTTACGATGTGGCCAAGAATCCTTTACACGTTCTAGATAAAGAGTAAATAGTCTCCTAAGACCAAAAGTAGTAGGTGAATCCACAATCCTCTATTTGAATCCACACTGTCAATATAGTCTAACAGGATCATAGAATGAACTATGGGTGAGACCTGCTAGAGGCACGCATGCGATATATGTTCTTACTATCACATGCTTAAACCTCCACCATGGATAATGCCAGTGAATCTAAGTATCGAGAATGACTCGAAGCCAATCGATCCAAAAAGAATGTCCCTCAAGTCTTCTCCTTGTATGAGGTGCAGGACTATTTTGGGAAATATGCCCTTCGGGTGGTGCTAGAATAGATAATCTCTCTTGTAACTAGATCTGAGAAAAAGAAACAAAGAAAAAATAGGAAAAAAGCCTACTAACTCAAAAACCTAAAAAGGCAGCTTCGGCAAAAATTAAGGCAAGTTCGCTAAGCTAAAAACCTAGAAAGGACATCTTAGGCAAAAGTTAGGGCATGAGAAAAAAGAGAAGGCCACAGAGTTAAAAACCCGAAAAGGGTGGCTTAGGTAAGAGTTAAAGCAAGCTCGCCAAGTCAAAAGCCCAAAGAGGATGGCTTTGAAAAAAATTAGAGCATTAAAGAAAATGATGACAACTGAACTCGAAAGCTTAGGAAGACGAAATGAATACTTGAAGAAGTTGAAGACTGCCACCGAACCTTTGACTTGGATCCATCTTGATAGCCAGTCCAATCAGTGTCTCAACCAAAATCAAGGGAACAATTGTGAAACCGGGTCCCATTAAGAAATGATGGTCACAAGATGTGGATCTTCGAGACCGTCTAGTGAGATCAGTAGAAATTATGCAAGAAGGCAGAACTAAAGAAGGCGAACCCAACCAGATGAAGTCTTGTCCATCATTCCGAGCAAAGGCATGATGGAAGATAATATCACTCTATCGTCTTTGGTGTGAATACCCATGGTGGAAATCGGGAAGATGAAGAAGTGGGCAAGATCAAATGCTGGTGGTATCTAGATGGTAGAAAGAATAAGGCTCTCAGAATTGGATGAGTGGCGATCAAGTATAGTGGAGAATTCCTCATACAAAGGGCGAAGTTACTCCCATTGAAACGGAAGACATGATCATAAGGGCCCCAGAAGGTTGTACAGTCCTTAAGAAAAGGGATGTCGAGCTTGACATGACGAAGAAACTTCAAATGATAAAGATCGACAAATTCGAGTTGTTTCTAGTCTTCATCTTTTAAAGGCTTTAAAAGAGACAGGCAGATCCTGAGAAAAGCCTTAGACATGTTGGATGGTGCAAAAAGGCACTGAGAAAAAGTGAAAAGAAGTCTTGAGAAATGAGAGAAAAGGTACAGAGAAGTAGCAAAGAATCACCAAAGAACTACCAGTCAGTCATCTGACTACTGGCTGATTATTGCATGATAGCTGGTCAGCTATCTGTTGGTTGGTCGGCTGGTGGCTATTACAACTAAACAGCCCATTGGTCTACCTCTTGCACGATCCTTTGACTTGTGAAAATGTTCTAAAAAATGATTTCGAGTGCATGGCTTCTAGATTTCATAGTTTTATTTAGAATTGAATAAATGATGATGTAGAAACAAATTTTAATAAATTTGGATGTAAACTTAGCACAATACGCAATGTGTATGGAATCGAAAATAGAAAATTTTCACCAAGTTTATAAAAATTGTTTCCATTTGATTATAGATCATAGAAGTTCATATATAGAAGCAAAATAAACAAAAGAAAACATGAAAGAAGTAGGTGGTGACAATCCTCACTCATTGCCATCATTGTCGATATTAAAGGAGAAAGCAGCAATCTGAGCCTGAAGACGCTCAACCTCATGCTCCAGATGAGCAACTTCTTAACGACTTGTCTAACCAAGTAAAGAAATCATATAGCTATAAAACTATTACAATATAAATCATGCATACGTGAAGTATAGGAGGGTATTCTACCTGATATTGATATGAGATCTACTAAACATATCTATGAGAAGACGCTTGTATACGAAAAACTCACTTCATGAAGATCGTGGTACCTACATTGCATTGCATTTTTTATGATTAATAATTGATTAGAGAATGATAGGAAACTTAGGAAACATATAATAAAAAGACTTACTAGAATGGTGTCTTGAGGAACAAAAGGAACATGACTATTAATCTGTCCGCCGGTATCCCATGTATAGACAACGTTACTGCAATAAGTCTGGAAGTCACCAATCACATGATTGGTTAGAACAGGTTGGGTAGTTGAAAGAGCTAGAGGTGGAGATGGCTGTTGAGTGGCGGTGGAAAGAGAAGTTGATACGCCAGTACTTGAAGAAGAGACTTTCGATCTCTTCCTATGACGAGTGGAAGAGCTACCGACATCACTGGACAGAGCAAAGGGATGAGGAATCTCATCAGCAGATCGGCTAGGTCTAGTGTGTAATAAGGAGCCTTGAATCCAATCAATATAGGAAGTTATCATCAATGGGAATTCAATCTTGTTCAAGTGAATTTCAATCGTGTACTCTAACAACTTTGGCTACATAGACAAATAAGTGAAATCTATCATTAGAACCTATTGTTGACCCAGGTATGACAACCCAAGAGGGGGGGTGAATTGGGTTTTATTTATCAAAACGAATTTATAAAACTTTTCTTGAAAGATAAAAATTATTTCACTTTTTCTTTTGAGAATAGAAGTGAAGAAGATGAAAATAGAAGTTGTCTAAGATGCAATCAATAGAATAGCAATAATAAATAATCTCAAGTGCAAGTAAATGTAAAGAGTATAGGGATTGAGAGAGTGCAAACTCAATTTACGTGGTTCGGCAAACCTTGCCTACGTCCACAGGCTCCTAGCTCCTCCACAAGCTAGGCTTTCCACTAAGTTGTAGAATACTTTACAACTTGCTTGATGAACAACTTCACCAAGACTTTTTTTCTTCAAAACATAAAAGATCTTCATATTTGAATAAGCTTTCCAAAACATTAAGAATCAAAGCAATTGGATATCTCTATCTTAAGATATGGCCAAAACACCATTCGGTGCTCATGTGAGTTGATTTTTCTTCTTTGTGTCAGTCCACCGAATTGCATGTCAATTATGTCGGCCTTCTGTTTGAAATTTGAATTTTTCAAAACATATGAAATGTTTCATTAAGTCATCTTTCCAATGCCACAAGAATCAAGTCATTTTGATTTTTCTAGCTCAAGATATGTCCAAAGGAGTATTCGGTGCTCATGTCAGCTGCTTCCATTTGTCTTTCAAATTGCATGATGATTTGGACAACCTTGCACTTGAAATTTGAATTTCATTAAAACATATGAAATGTTATAAATTGAGTAAGCTTTCCAAAGGCTCAAGAATCACATCATTTGGATATTTGTAGAGATATATATGACCAATTGATTGAACATTGCTCATGTGTCACATTCCTTGAGTCAATCCTTGTTCTTAAGCTTTGGTGCCTTTAACATGTAGTCTTCTCCTTAGCTTCAACACTTCATTTTAATAAGCCTCTTCTTGATTTTAAAATTATTTCAATGATCTTACTCTTGCACATAAATAAACATGTTAGTAAATCTCAATTAATCAATGTGTATTGTTATCATCAAAATTATCATGTAGCCTTAGGGCTAACAATCTCCCCCTTTTTGATGATGACAAACCATTGATTGCTTTAAAATATAATCTAAAATCAAGAATGAAAATAAAATCAACAATAAGCAAAAAGAATGGCACTTGTTATGAATATAAGCAATCCAACTATTTCTCCCCCTTTTGTTATCATCAAAAAAAAATGCAATCAAATTAACTACTCCCCCTAAATATATTCTCCCCCTTAACATATGCTATCATATTAAAGCAAAATTAAGACATATCCAACATGCCTAATTCTCTTCTAATTATGCTAAATCTATCTTGACTAAGGGGTTTAGTAAATATATCGGCTAATTGTTTATCGGTGGGAACAAATTCTAAAGAAATATTACCTTTTTGCACATGATCTCTAATAAAATGATGTCTAATCTCTATATGCTTAGTCCTAGAGTGTTGTATTGGATTTTTTGAAATGTTGATGGCACTTGTATTGTCACATTTGATGGGAATATGATCAAATACCACACCATAATCTTTTAAAATTTGTTTCATCCAAAGAGATTGTGCACAACAACTTCCTACTGCAATATACTCGGCTTCCGCGGTTGATAAGGCAACAGAATTTTGTTTTCTACTAAACCATGAGACTAATGCATGTCCTAGAAAATGGCAAGAGCCACTAGTGCTCTTTCTATCAAGAAGACTTCCAGCAAAGTCCGCATCCGAATAACTAATTAGATCAAAATTATCACACTTAGGATACCAAAGACCTAGATTTATGGTTCCAAGAAGATATCTAAATATCCTTTTGACAGCTTTAAGGTGAGATTCCTTTGGACAAGATTGAAATCTAGCACACATACACACACTAAACATAATATCAGGTCTACTAGCAGTTAAATACAAAAGAGAGCCAATCATACCTCGATATTTTGTTACCTCAACATCTTTTCCTTTCTCATCTTTGTCAAGCTTGGTTAATGTACCCATAGGTGTGTTATATGTCCTTGAATTATCCATGCCAAACTTCTTGAGAAGATCTCTTGTGTATTTAGCTTGATTAATGAAGATCCCATCTATTGATTGCTTGATTTGAAGTCCAAGGAAGAAATTTAATTCTCCCATTAAGCTCATTTCAAATTCTTGTTGCATGCACTTGGAAAATTCCTCACACATAGAGACATTAGTAGCACCAAATATAATATCATCAACATAGATTTGAACAATTAATAAATCATCATTTTTTGTTTTAACAAAAAGAGTAGTATCAACTTTTTTCATTTCGAAACCATTATCAATGAGAAATTTGCTCAATCTATCATACCATGCTCTTGGTGCTTGTTTCAAGCCATAAAGTGCCTTTTTGAGTTTGAAAACATGGTTTGGAAAATCATGATTTTGAAAACCAAGAGGTTGCTCTACATATACTTCCTCCATAATGTAACCATTTAAAAATGCACTTTTGACATCCATTTGATATAATGTAAAATTTTTATAACATGCAAATGCACACAACATTCTAATTGATTCTAATCTAGCAACCGGTGCAAAGGTTTCCTCATAATCAATACCTTCTTCTTGATTGTATCCTTGAGCAACAAGTCTAGCTTTGTTTCTAATAATGGTGCCATTTTCATCTACTTTATTTCTAAAAATCCATTTAGTGCCTATAATAGAATGATTTTTGGGTCTAGGGACTAATTCCCAAACTTGATTTCTCTCAAATTGATTCAATTCTTCTTGCATAGCCAAAATCCAACTTTCGTCATTTTCTTTAAAAGATTTTGGTTCAAATTGAGAGACAAAAGCAAAATGATTACAAAAGTTCTTAAAAGAAGATCTAGTTTTCATACCTTGTGATGGTTCACCAATAATGAGATCTTAGGGTGAGCTTTTGCATACCTCCATTCCTTTGGTAATTCTTGGGAAGAATCATTTACTTCCTCAAGCTTTTCTTGTTGAAGTTGTAATTCATCTTGGCTCTTTTCATCAAGCCTTGATTCCTTGATTTGCCTTTCTACCTCAACAACATCATCATCTAAATTCTTTGAAGAAATAACATTAGTTTCATCAAATTCAATATGCATAGATTCTTCAATAGTAAGAGTCTTTTTGTTAAAAACTCTATATGCTTTACTATGGTTGGAGTAGCCAACAAAAATTTCAACATCGGCTTTTGCATCAAATTTTCCAAGGTTATCCTTGGTGTTTAAAATAAAACATTTACGTCCAAAAACTTTAAAAAATCCAATGTTGGGTTTTCTTCCTTTCCAAAGTTCATAAGGAGTTTTCTTCATTAAAGCTCTAATATGGACTCTATTGATTATAAAGCATGCGGTACTAACGGCTTCGGCCCAAAAATATTTTGGCAAATTATTTTCAAGTAACATGGTCCTAGCCATTTCTTGGATAGTCCTATTTTTCCTCTCAACAACACCATTTTGTTGTGGAGTTCTAGGTGCGGAAAAATTATGTTCAAAACCATTTTCATCACAAAGATTTTCAAACGCGACATTGTCTACTTCACCACCATGATCACTTCTAATGGATACAATAGAATGCCCTTTTTGATTTTGGACTCTTTTTGTAAATTTTGAAAAAGCTTGTATGGCCTCATTTTTAGTTTTCAAGAATAACACCCAAGTGAATCTTGAATAATCATCCACAATAACAAAAACATAATACTTTCCACCAAGGCTTTGAGTTCTTGATGGTCCAAATAAATCCAAATGAAGTAATTGTAGAGGTTTATTTGTTGAAATAAATTTCTTTTGTTTAAAAGAAGTTCTCACTTGTTTTCCAAATTGACAAGCATCACAAATCTTATCCTTTTCAAATTTTATTTTTGGAAGACCATCAACTAAATCATTTTTAGAAATTTTTGAAATTGTGTCCATGCTAGCATGACCTAACCTTCTATGCCATAACTAAGCATCATGATTAACAATGAAACAATTTTCTACATGATAATTAACATCAATATCAATTGTATAAATATTACCACATCTATTACCAACAAATAATGTCTTATTGTTACTAACATCCTTAATCACACATCTATTAGGCTCAAAAGCAACAAAATATCCCTTATCACACAATTGACTAATGCTAATCAAAATCATGTTTCAAACCATGAACAAGCAAAACATCTTTAATAATAGGTGAAGAAGGGTTACCAATATCACCATGTCCGATTACCCTTCCTTTGGCATTATCACCGAAGGTCACATATCCTCCTTTCTTCATGATTAATCTTGAGAACTTGGAGGCATCTCCGGTCATATGCCTTGAGCATCTACTATCTAAGTACCACTTGTGTTTGCCACTCCTTTGTTTCTACAATCAACATTAAAAGAGCGACTTTTTGGTACCCAAAAGTTCTTGGGTCCTTGGGGGTTAGTTATGGTACTTTTTGGAACCCATATTTGTTTCAAATTAGGATTTCTCTTAATATAGCAAGAATGCACTTTGTGTCCTTTTCTTCCACAATAAGTACATGAATGATTAGGATTATTCCTAGAAGATGCATGAGCAAAATAATTTTTAAAATACTTTTGATTTTTATGAGTTTTATATCCTAAACCTCTTTTATCAAAAACACACCTTTGGTTTTGTAACATAGAATTCAAATTTTTTGTGCTTTTTGTAAAACTATCAACAATATTTCTTAAGTCATTATTTTCCTTTTTCAAAATAACATTTTCTTTCTCTAATTTATCAAAATCCTTTTGTTTTAAAATCTCATTTTTAGTTTTTAAAAAATGTATTTGACTTTCCAAACTTTCAAAATCTAAAGCTTCATTTATTTCCACTAACTCTTCTATGAGATAACATGATTTTTGACTTCTTTTTGAAAGCATTGATTTTTGAATTTTGTTTATCAACTTGCACATGTAAATTTTGGAATGCTTCAAGTAATTCATCATATGAAAGCTTAGGATCATGGTTTAGAATACTTATCTCATTTTCTCTTAAAGCCATGAAGCACATGTTTGCCACTTCGCAATCTTCTTCTTCATTCTCCTTCAAGATGATTTCATGAGTCATGAGAGAACCCATAAGTTCTTCTAATGGTAGTTTGGTGAGGTCCTTTGCTTCTTGAATTGCCGTCACCTTTGGCTCCCAAGATTTTGGTAGACACCTAAGAATCTTTCTCACCATTTCAACATTAGAATAAGATTTACCAAGAGATTTCAAACTATTAATAATATCCGTAAATCTAGTAAACATTTCAGAAATTGATTCATCCGATTTCATCTTAAAAAGCTCATAACTATGAACTAGCATACTAATTTTAGATTCTTTAACTTGACTAGTTCCTTCATGAGTTACTTCAAGTGTGTGCCATATTTCTTGTGCCGTAGAACAAGTAGATATTCTATTAAACTCATTTCTATCTAGAGCACAATATAACACATTCATAGCTTTAGCATTCAAACTCAATTTCTTTTTATCATCTTCACTAAACTCTTTAGGTTCTTTAAGCATGCTTTCTCCGTTTTCAATTTTGGTAGGAACAAAAGGTCCTTCCAAAACAATAGACCATAAATCATAATCAAAAGATTTCAAGAAAATACTCATTCTAGTTTTCCAATAAGAGTAATCACTTCCATTAAAAAATGGAGGTCTAGAGATAGAAAGTCCCTCAACATATGAAGTTGAATTAAAAGTTGCCATAGCTCAAAATCGGTTAAGATTTAAAAAAAATGAGCAACCTTGCTCTGATACCACTTGTTGACCCAGGTATGACAACCCAAGAGGGGGGGGTGAATTGGGTTTTATTTATCAAAACGAATTTATAAAACTTTTCTTGAAAGATAAAAATTATTTCACTTTTTCTTTTGAGAATAGAAGTGAAGAAGATGAAAATAGAAGTTGTCTAAGATGCAATCAATAGAATAGCAAAATAAATAATCTCAAGTGCAAGTAAATGTAAAGAGTATAGGGGATAGAGAGAGTGCAAACTCAATTTACGTGGTTCGGCAAACCTTGCCTACGTCCACGGGCTCCTAGCTCCTCCACAAGCTAGGCTTTCCACTAAGTTGTAGAATACTTTACAACTTGCTTGATGAACAACTTCACCAAGACTTTTTTTCTTCAAAACATAAAAGATCTTCATATTTGAATAAGCTTTTCAAAACATTGAGAATCAAAGCAATTGGATATCTCTATCTTAAGATATGGCCAAAACACCATTCGGTGCTCATGTGAGTTGATTTTTCTTCTCTGTGTCAGTCCACCGAATTGCATGTCAATTATGTCGGCCTTCCATTTGAAATTTGAATTTCTTCAAAACATATGAAATGTTCCTCATTAAGTCATCTTTCAATGCCGCAAGAATCAAGTCATTTTGATTTTTCTAGCTCAAGATATGTCCAAAGGAGTATTCGGTGCTCATGTCAGCTGCTTCCATTTGTCTTTCAACTTGCATGATGATTTGGACAACCTTGCACTTGAAATTTGAATTTCATTAAAACATATGAAATGTTATAAATTGAGTAAGCTTTCCAAAGGCTCAAGAATCACATCATTTGGATATTTGTAGAGATATATATGACCAATTGATTGAACATTGCTCATGTGTCACATTCCTTGAGTCAATCCTTGTTCTTAAACTTTGGTGCCTTTAACATGTAGTCTTCTCCTTAGCTTCAACACTTCATTTTAATAAGCCTCTTATTGATTTTAAAATTATTTCAATGATCTTAGTCTTGCACATAAATAAACATGTTAGTAAATCTCAATTAATCAATGTGTATTGTTATCATCAAAATTATCATGTAGCCTTAGGGCTAACACCTATGGCGAAGGAGGAATTATACGATGTGTTGGGCCTTTGTACCTATCCCATACGCGATCACCCAAATACCACATCATGTTGTTCACGCAAGGAAGGAGGATATGGTACAAGTTAAAGGGGGAAGCAACCCTTATAGCCGCGAATCAGAGCTCCTCAAGACCCCACCACTAAGAGTGAATATGTGAAAGAGTGGAGAAGCATGGTAAGATTTTGTTGTAAAAAAAATATATATATTGACTATATTTTTTTTTTTACCTTGTCCCAAGTCACCTTATGAATGTAATCACAAAAAAAGTCTAGCTCATGAGACCTCTTGAGCTTTGCACAACGTGTAGCCCACTTCTTCATCTATGGGAAGGAAGAATCCTTACAAATAGGAAGAAGAGATGGTAGAATTCCTAACTCATACACCCACATCTATCATGGATAGTATAGAATCAAAAATGGAAGTCATACGAACAAAATACGAAGGTGTAGAGAAGAAAGAAGTCACCTCAAGAAGTGAAGCAAATCCAACGATCCTAGCAACGCTTTGACAGGCTTTATCCAAACCAAAATACAGTTGGCTGAGAGCAGCACAACCCTAATCAAAATCCTTCACTCAATCAAGATGTTGGAGGGCAAGAAGTAAAGTCAAAGGAAATGCATGGGTGAAGAGCGTCGCACCGAGTATATAGACAATGAGGCTACGAGCATACTGGTCCAACTCTATTGGAGACAGGTTGGATCTTCGTCTCCAATGGCCATGTTGCTCTTGGCTGTTACCTCATACCTTAAAAGTTATCGAATCAAATTTTGTTGATCCCTCGAGTCTACAATACATGCATCAATAGCAATGGCCTCCTCACCATATGGAAGGCTGGTCAAGGCAGCAACGTCCAAAGGTATAAGAGTCATCTCACTATTTGGAAGATGGAAAGTGTGGGTCATGTCCATCCACCTCTCCCATAAAGAGGCTAATGCTCGAGGATGAGTGTACCAAGGGGTATGCGGAAGATAAGTGATAAATTCGTAGAATTCAATATCAGCAATCCTACTCATAACAGTCTCATTCTTTATCTCTACAAACCAATTATGGGCTGCAAAAAAATACCCAGACATCTTTCTCTTGTGGTATTCCTAAAGCAATAAATTGAAGTATCTACATGAATACGTGCCTAGAAAATTTGAAGAAAATAGAAAATCAGAGAATGAAGAAGAATACATACCAGACTAATCGTGTGGGAAGCCACATCATAGATAACCAGCACCTCTTGGTCTTTTAGAAGACCATTCAATGTTGACTTCTAGACTGGATCGATCTCAGTGGGTAGATAACCGGCACCTCTTGGTCTTTTAGAAGTCAAGGTAGATTGATGGTCTGCCATTGGAGAAAGTAAGTCGAGAAGAAGATGTGGGAGAAAACTGGAAGCGAATCAGATGAAAAATGTGAAAGTTATGCACAAACGAAACTGAAAAAAGGTGGAGAGACATTGTAAAGGTCCTCAATAGTCACAAGGCAGTCAAACCACCAGCCAGCTATTAACTGACTGTCAAATAGCAGGGCGATTGTCTAATAGTCGACTAGCCATTCCACAAGTGAGGAAAGCGAAAAGAAGAAACAAAGGCAAAAAAAAAAGAAAAAGACGGAAAACAAGAAAGAAAAAAGAGAAGGAGAAAGGAAAAAGGAGAGAAAAAGAAAAAAGAAAAGGGAGAGAGAAAAAAGAATAAGAAGAAAAAAGAGAAAGGAAGGAAAAAGAAAAAGGTGGCCGGGGGGGGGGCCGCGGTTGTGTGGGGATTCTTGATCGATCCGAAGATAACGCCAAAATCATCGAACGAACTGGTGACAAGCCCTGGCCATGGTAATAGCTTAGCAACTCACAAGGAAAGAAGAGTAACATCAGTCGATGGAATCTTCAATAGGAATCGCATGGAAGAATTCCTCTAGATACTGGAAATCAATTTGTTGAAGAACACAACGAACACGGTAAAAATTTGAACGGATTTTACACCATCAAGAGATTTTTAAATTTTGCAAGGACGTGTAAGAATGATGAGAAGATCCCTAGAGAGTTGAAGATTCAACAACATAATAAGAAACCTGTAACAACTGTAATTTTTTTTTGATAGGGCTATATAAGTCATTATAGGAGTTAGTCAAGGATAGTGATAATAATAGTAAAAAAAAAAAAAGAGTTTTAATTAGACGTAAATTGGAAGAGATTAATAGTGGTTGAGTTTTCTCTCTTTTGAAATACTTTCACCTTATCTAGTATATATAAACATTATAATGACATCATAATTAGGGTTTTAAATAAAAAAGTTAGGTGGAGGCTTTGAAACTCAGAGAATTTCAAGGTAAGATCATATTCTTCTTAGTTTGATATAATGACTATTTACTAGAAATTATTTTTGCCTAGATTTATACTAAGATTTTTGCAGAGATTTAAGGAATAGTTTAAGATTTTTGAATTTATTAAGAGCTTTAAAAATCGAGTTTTAGTCTGGTCTTTTTATATGTCATTTTAGACATAAATAGGAAGGTTCATAATTTTATTTCGCAAAAAAAGATCAATATTTCAGTTCATTATGAATTTTTGAACTTTCTATTGAAATCCTGGAAAATACTATGGTTCCTGGATATTACGAATTTCGGATATTTTTTTAATATGCTAGAGGAATAAAAAATTTCTCAAATCTTATATGCTGATTTCTGAAGATGATATATATGTTTCTGTAAATGTTTAGGGTTTTTGAACCTGTAGAATATTTTTTATAAAATTTTGAATTTGAAACGTCTTAATCTAAAAATTCTGGATAGAATTTACTGGAAGAAAAAAAATAATCTAAAAATAGTTTCTGAATGTAACTTGCTTCATGAAATTTTTAGTTGAATACTTTATGTGTCTAGTTCGCCTCTGCAAAATCCTAGGTTAATCGGATTAGGACATAAATTTCTAAAATTTCCCGAATCACCTCTGTTTAGGGAATGAGTCTTAGGCAGAATGGTTTGTTTACGAAATTTTAAGGGAATTTTGTAGAACATATGAGGTGTTGAGTTTATGACTTTGTCAAAATGTTTTCTGGTTATGTCTTAGGACAACAATTGGATGAGTAGGAGCTAGGATATTTCTCTTTTTGGATCGATCAAGATAAGTAACATCATACATATACTGTGATTAAAGTGTAAGGTGTTCCTAATGAATATATTGATATGTTAGAAAATATTTTTATGTCATATTATATGAATTATTTTCTGTTTTAAAATATAAATCATGGACTTTGTGTTTTAGGAAATCTTTTAAATTAATTTTCAAAAACCGTTTTTATGTTAAAAACCGTTTGATTGAAAGGAACTTTTAACAAACTATTTTTACAAAATCAGAATATTTATTAATCCTTTTCTTGATTTTTTTTTTTAGAAGCTTGATATTTTGAGAATTTATTGTTATCTACGAAAAGTCATTAGTATATGTACTTTGAGTATGGTGTTATTTACAATGGTTTTTTAATGTTTTGACTCATTGTCCATAGTATCTGAATACTGTTATAAATTCTAAACCCAGCTGTGGTATTAGTGTGCACATGACTTTTGGGCCGGGTCACCAGGATTACAGGTGACATATTTTTGGGCCGGTCACCGGGAATACAGGTGACATATTTCTGGGTCGGGTCACCGGGATTACGGGTGACACTATGTGACATGAGTCGATAAATATTTTTTTTTAATCTTTAACGATTGTGAATGATTTCTTTGCTATTAAATGTTACAAATGCTTATGACTATGTTTTTGTTAAGATATGATTTTTGGAAATGAAGTATTAAACTATGAATTATATGATGTTTTTATAATTATTTTAAGATACTAAATGGTTGTGTATGATTTTACTTACCGAGTTGACGGCTCACCCCTCCTCTCCAACATTTTATCAGAGTAGCGCAGCGGAAGAGTGGTTGGGCTTGATAGTTGATGTCGAGGCTTTATTTTGTTTTTGGAAATATGCAATAAGAAGACTTATTGAAGTTTTTGTTTAGAGGTTTATTGTTAGTAATTTCCTTGCATATTTGTATTTTGGTTCTGGGGCGTTACAGTTATGGTATCAGAGCTTAGGTATATGATTATGTAGACTATAAAACGTCAATAGAAGTAGTGACTTAGATTAAAGATGATAAATTTTCTTTAGATCTTAGAAACCTAGAACATTGGGACTCATAATTAAGGATTGCCTAAAGAGGAGAGACTTTAACACTTGTAATCAGGTAGACAATAGTCAAGCAAAGAAGCCAAAGACTCAAGACTAAGGAAGTTGAGATATGCATCAAATTTCGAGGACGAAATTTTGTTGAGGGGGGAGAATGTAACGACCGTGATTTTTTTTGATAGGGCTATCTAAGTCATAATAGGAGTTAGTCAATGATAATGATAACAATAATAATAAAAAAAGAGATTTAATTAGATTTAAGCTGGAAGAGATTAATAGTGATTGAGTTTTATCTCTTTTGAAATACTTTCACCTTATCTAGTATATATAAACATTATTATGATATCACAATTAGGGTTTCAAATATAAAAGCTAGGTGGAGGCTTTGAAACTCAAAGAATTTCAAGGTAAGATCATATTCTCCTTAGTTTGATGCAATGACTATTTACTAGAAATCATTTTTGCCTAGATTTATACTAAGATTTTTGCATAGGTTTAAGGAACAGTTTAAGCTTTTTGAATTTATTAAGGACATTAAAAATCGAGTTTCAATCTAGTCTTTTTATATGTCATTGTAGACATAAATAGGAAGGTGTACAATTTTATTTCACGAAAAAAGATCCATATTTCAATTTATTATGAATTTTTGAACTTTCTATTGAAATCCTGGAAAATACTATGGTCTCTGGATATTACGAATTTCAAAAAATTTTTTTAATATGCTAGAGGATTCAAAAATTTCTCAAATTTTATATGCTGATTTATGAAGATGATATATATGTTTTTGTAAATTTTCAGGATTTTTAAACCTGTATAATATTTTTTATGAAAATTTGAATTTCAAACATCTAAATCTAAAAATTCTGGATAGAATTTACTGGAAGAAAACGAAAATCATCTAAAAATAGTTTCTAAAAGTAACTTGCTTTGAAAAATTTTTATTGAATACATTATGTGTCTAGTTTGCCTCTGCAAAATCCTAGGTTAATTGGATTAGGACATAAATTTCTAAAATTTCTGGAATTACCTCTATTCAAGGAATGAGTCTTTGGCAGAACGGTTTGTTTACGAAATTTTAAGGGAATTTTGTAGAACATATGAGGTGTTGAGTTTATGACTTTGTCAAAATATTTTCTGGTTATGTCTTAGGATAACAATTGGATGAGTAAGAGCTAGGATATTTCTCTTTTTAGATCGATCAAGGTAAGTGAAATCATACATGTACTGTGATTAAAGTGTAGCGTGTTCTTAATGAATATATTGATATGTTAGAAAATATTTTCATGTCATATTATATGAATTATTTTCTGTTTTAAAATATAAATCATGGAATTAGAGTTCTAGCAAATCTTTTAAATTGATTCTCAAAAACCGTTTTTATGTTAAAAACCGTTTGAGTGAAAGGAACTTTTAACAAACTATTTTTACGAAATCAGAATATTTATTAATCCTTTTCTTGGCTTTTTTTTTTAGAAGCTTGATCTTTTGAGAACTAATTATTATCTAAGAAAAGTTATTAGTATATGTACTTTGAGTATGGTGTTATTTGCAATGGTTTTTGAATGTTTTGACTCATTGGCCATAGTATCTGAATACTGTTATGAATTCTAAACCCAGCTGTGGTATTAGTGTGCACACGACTTTTGGGCCAGGTCACCGGGATTACGGGTGACATATTTTTGCGCCTGGTCACCGAGAATATAGGTGACATATTTCTGGGCTGGGTCACCGGGATTACAGGCGACACTATGTGACATGAGTCGATAAATGTTTTTTTTTTTCTTTAACGATTGTGAATGATTTCTTTGATCTTAAATGTTACAAATGCTTATGACTTTATTTTTGTTAAGATATTATTTTTGGAAATGAAGTATTAAACTATGAATTATATGATGTTTTTATAATTGTTTTAAGATACTAAATGGTTGTGCATGATTTTACTTACCGAGTTGACGGCTCACCCCTCGTCTCCAACATTTTATCAGAGTAGCGCAGCGGAAGAATGGTTGGGCTTGATGGTTGATGTTGAGGCTTTATTTTGTTTTTGGAAATATGCAATAAGAAGACTTATTGAAGCTTTTGTTTAGAGGTTTATTGTTAGTAATTTCCAAGCATATTTGTATTTTGGTTTTGGGGCGTTACAGTTATGGTATCAGAGCTTAGGTATATGATTCTGTAGACTATAAAATGTCAATAGAAGTAGTGACTTATATCAAAGATGATAAGTTTTCTTTAGATCTTAGAAACCTAGAACATTGGGACTCATGATTAAGGATTGCCTAAAGAGGAGAGACTTTAACACTTGTAATTAGGTAGACAATAGTCAAGCAAAGAAGCCAAAGACTCAAGGCTAAGGAAGTTGAGATATGCATCAGATTTTGAGGACGAAATTTTGTTAAGGGGGGGAGAATGTAACAACCGTAATTTTTTTTATAGGGCTATATAAGTCATTATAGGAGTTATTCAAGGATAACGATAATAATAATAACAAAAAAAGAGTTCTAATTAGATTTAAATTGGAAGAGATTAATAGTGGTTGAGTTTTACCTCTTTTGAAATACTTTCACCTTATCTAGTGTATATAAACTTATTATGAGATCACAATTAGGGTTTTAAACATAAAAGTTAGGTGGAGGCTTTGAAACTCATAGAATTTCAAGGTAAGATCATATTATTCTTAGTTTGATACAATGACTATTTACTATAAATTATTTTTGCCTTGATTTATATTAAGATTTTTGCATAGGTTTAAGGAACAATTTAAGATTTTTGAATTTATTAAGAGCCTTAAAAATCGATTTTCAATCTGGTCTTTTTATATGTCATTATAGACACAAACAGGAAGGTGCACAATTTTATTTGACAAAAAAAGATCAATATTTCAATTTATTATGAATTTGTTAACTTTCTATTGAAATCTTGGAAAATACTATGGTTTCTGGATATTACGAATTTCAAAAATTTTTTTAATATGCTAGAGGAATAAAAAATTTCTCAAATTTTATATGCTGATTTCTGAAGATGATATATATTTATTTGTAAATTTTCAGGACTTTAAAACCTGTATAATATTTTTTATGAAATTTTGAATTTGAAACATCTTAATCTGAAAATTCTGGACAGAATTTACTGCAAGAAAACGAAAATCATCTAAAAATAGTTTCTGAAGGTAACATGCTTTGAAAAATTTTGAGTTGAATATATGTGTCTAATTTGCCTCTGCAAAATCCTAGGTTAATAGGATTAGGACATAAATTTCTAAAATTTCTGGAGTCACCTCTGTGCAGGGAATGAGACTTAGGCAGAACGGTTTGTTTGAAAAATTTTGAGAGAATTTTGTAGAACATATGAGGTGTTGAGTTTATGACTTTGTCAAAATGTTATCTGGTTATGTCTTAGGACAACAATTGGATGAGTAGGAGCTTGGATATTTCTCTTTTTGGATCGATCAAGGTAAGTAACATAATACATGTACTGTGATTAAAGTGTAACGTGCTCTTAATGAATATATTGATATATTAGAAAATATTTTTATGTCATATTATATTAATTATTTTCTGTTTTAATATATAAATCACGAAATTAGAGTTTTAGCAAATCTTTAAATTGATTCTCAAAAACCGTTTTTATGTTAAAAACTTTTTGAGTGAAAGGAACTTTTAACAAACTATTTTTACGAAATCAGCATATTTATTAATCCTTTTCTTGACTTTTTTTTTAGAAGCTTGATATTCTGAGAACTTCTTATTATCTACGAAAAGTTATTAGTATATGTACTTTGAGTATCGTGTTATTTGCAATGGTTTTTGAATGTTTTGACTCATTGTTCATAGTATCTAAATACTGTTATGAATTCTAAACCCAACTGTGGTATTAGTGTGCACACGACTTTTAGGCTAGGTGGGTCACCGGGATTACAGGTGACATATTTTTGGGCCGGGTCACCGGGAATACAGGTGACATATTTCTGGGCCGGGTCACCGGGATTACGGGCGACAATATGTGAATGAGTCGATAAATTTTTTTTTTTATATTTAACGATTGTGAATGATTTCTTTGATCTTAAATGTTACAAATGCTTATGACTATGTTTTTGTTAAGATATGATTTTTGGAAATGAAGTATTAAACTAGGAATTATATGATGTTTTTATAATTATTTTAAGATACCAAATGGTTGTGTATGATTTTACTTACCGAGTTGACGGCTCACCCCTCGTCTCCAACATTTTATCAGAGTAGCGCAGCGGAAGAGTGGTTGGGCTTGATGGTTGATGTCGAGGCTTTATTTTGTTTTTGGAAATATGCAATAAGAAGACTTATTGAAGTTTTTGTTTAGAGGTTTATTGTTAGTAATTTCCATTCATATTTGTATTTTGGTTCTGGGGCATTGCAGTTATGGTATCAGAGCTTAGGTATAAGATTCTGTAGACTATAAAATGCCGATAGAAGTAGCGACTTAGATCGAAGATGATAAGTTTTCTTTAGATCTTAGAAACCTAAAACATTGGGACTCATGATTAAGGATTGCCTAAAGAGGAGAGACTTTAACACTTGTAATCAGGTAGACAATAGTCAAGCAAAGAAGCCAAAAGACTCAAGACCAAGGAAGTCGAGATATGCATCAAATTTCGAGGATGAAATTTTGTTAAGGATGGGAGAATCTAACGACCATAATTTTTTTTGATAGGGCTATATAAGTTATTATAGGAGTTAGTCAAGGATAATGATAATAATAATAATAATAATAAAAGAGTTTTAATTAGATTTAAATTGGAAGAGATTAATAGTGGTTGAGTTTTATCTCTTTTGAAATACTTTGACCTTATCTAGTATATAAAAACATTATTATAACGTCGCAATTAGGGTTTTAAACATAAAAGCTAGGTGGAGGCTTTGAAGCTCAGAGAATTTCATGGTAAGATCATATTCTCCTTAGTTTGATACAATGACTATTTACTAGAAATTATTTTTGCCTAGATTTATACTAAGATTTTTGCATAGATTTAAGGAACAATTTAAGATTTTTGAATTTATGAAGAGCCTTAAAAATCGAGTTTCAATCTGGTCATTTCATATGTCATTATAGACATAAATAGGAAGGTGTACAATTTTATTTCACAAAAAAAAAAAAGATCAATATTTCAATTTATTATGAATTTTTGGACTTTCTATTGAAATTCTAGAAAATACTACGGTTTCTGGATATTATGAATTTCAAAAATTTTTCTAATATGCTAGAGGAATAAAAAATTTCTCAAATTTTATATGCTGATTTCTAAAGATGATATATATGTTTCTGTAAATGTTCAGGATTCTTAAACCTGTAGAATATTTTTTATGAAATTTTGAATTTGAAACGTCTTAATCTAAAAATTCTTGACAGAATTTTCTGGAAGAAAACGAAAATCATGTAAAAATAGTTTCTAAATGTAACTTGCTTTGAAAAATTTTTAGTTGAATATTTTGTCTGTCTAGTTCGCCTCTGCAAAATCCTAGGTTAATTAGATTAAGACTTAAATTTCTAACATTTCTGGAATCACCTCTGTTCAGGGAATGAGACTTAGGCAGAACGGTTTGTTTAGGAAATTTTAAGGGAATTTTGTAAAACATATGAGGTGTTGAGTTTATGACTTTGTCAAAATGTTTTCTGGTTATGTCTTAGGACAACCATTGGATGAGTAGGAGCTAGGATATTTCTCTTTTTGGATTGGTCAAGGTAAGTAACATAATACATGTACTGTGATTAAAGTGTAACGTGTTCTTAATGAATATATTGATATATTAGAAAATATTTTTATGTCATATTATATTAATTATTTTCTGTTTTAAAATATAAATCATGGAATTAGAGTTTTAGCAAATCTTTTAAATTGATTCTCAAAAACCGTTTTTATGTTAAAAACCGTTTGAGTGAAAGGAACTTTTAACAAACTATTTTTACGAAATCAGAATATTTATTAATCCTTTTCTTTTGATTTTTTTTAGAAGCTTGATATTTTAACGAACTTATTATTATCTACGAAAAGTTATTAGTATATGTACTTTGAGTATCGTGTTATTTGCAATGGTTTTTGAATGTTTTGACTCATTGTTCATAGTATCTGAATACTGTTATGAATTCTAAACCCATCTGTGGTATTAGTGTGCACATGACTTTTGGGCCGGGTCACCGGGATTACAGGTGACATATTTTTGGGCCCGGTCACCGGGATACAGGTGACATATTTCTAGGCCGGGTCACCGGGATTAGGGGTGACACTATGTGACATGAGTCGATAATTTTTTTTTTCTTTAACGATTGTGAATGATTTCTTTGATCTTAAATGTTACAAATGCTTATGACTATGTTTTTGTTAAGATATGATTTTTGGAAATGAAGTATTAAACTATGAATTATATGATGTTTTTATAATTGTTTTAAGATACTCAATGGTTGTGTATGATTTTACTTACCGAGTTGACGGCTTACCCCTCGTCTCCAACATTTTATTAGAGTAGCATAGCGGAAGAGTGGTTGGGCTTGATGGTTGATGTCGAGGCTTTATTTCGTTTTTGAAAATATGCAATAAGAAGACTTATTGAAATTTTTGTTTAGAGGTTTATTGTTAGTAATTTCCAAGCATATTTGTATTTTGGTTTTGGGGCGTTACAAGACCCCTAATGAAAAGCAATGACACACGAAAAGAAGTCAAGAATGAAAAATGTCAAAACACGATGCATTTCCCTAGTGGATTAGAAGGAATCACGAATAGAAGCGACAACACTTGGGTATGAAACCCATTCAATACGAAGTCTAGATCAGATCAAAGAAGCTTGTAGAATACTTAGAAGATGGGCATGAAACCCAACAAATGCAAATTCTAAAGAAATCATAGAAGTGTGAAGGATACTTAGCTGAAGTCACGAAGAATGAGAAGGTCTAAAGACCGTGAAGCAGTGCATGATAGATATTTTTCTAGTAGGATATGCTTTAGAAGGAAACCCTAATAGGTAGGTGCACTTAAGAGTGTTTTATGCCCTTAGAATAGGAACAAGCCCTAAGAAGAGACGTACTGAAGAGTGTTGAAAACCCTTAGAAGTAGGTGCACTTAAAAGTGTTTTAAGCCCTTAGAATTGGCACAAGCCCTAAGAAGAGGTACACTAAAGATTGTCGAAAACCCTAAAAAATGAGGTGCACTTAAGAGTATTTGAAGCCCCTAAAATAAGTGCAGTGCTACCAAACCCTAAGAAGTAGGTGCATTAAAGAGTGTTAGAAACCCTAAGAACTAGGTGAACTGAAGAGTGTTTAATCATAGAATCATAAGGATGCTTTCTAGCCTTTCAATGGGCACGTTAGCCCTTGAACGGGCGCATTCGCTCGTAGATGGGCACATTAGCCCTTAGATGGGCACATCTACCTTAGAATGGGCGCTTCAGCACTCGAGTGAGTGCACCCTTTTGTAAGTACAGAAGAAGAGGGAGAGACGATGAGAAAGTTTGATAGAATAGGAATGAAGACAAAGATGTCGAGCGGGAAGAAAGAAAGGCAAAGTAAGAGTACTTTGTCAACTTTTGTGCCTCACGAACCTCTCTAAAGTAGGGGATAAGCTATAGACACTGAATTACTGAGGCTCGATGAAGGAATGAAGATGAATGTCTAGCAAAGAAATGGCCAAAATACCATTGGGGCCCGGGAAGGAAAGGTCAGAGGGAATTGATAAAACGTATCAAAAATTGACATATGACTTCAAAAAATCACAAAAATTAATCCATGAAGAATCTGTTGATGACTCATACACCGTTATGAAGCTCCGAATGTCTAATTTGCATATAAATTTATGGATCATGAATCAGAGTTGAATTTGAAACATTATGTGTTTGAATGGGCAAAGGTCTGAAGGAACTGCATTGAAGGATGGCAAAATAGGAAGGGGTCGAAAAGATAATGGCTAGTTGGCTATCAAACAGTCATAGACTTTCTAGAACAGTCACGCATCTATCAACCGTCAACTATCTAGAATAGCTGCATGGCTATTAGGTGATGGCTGGCTGGCTATCAAATAGCTAGCTGGCTGTTTGAAAATGGCTGCCCGGCCGTTCATGGTGTATTTTTGAAAAATTTCATCATAAACCTTCATTTTTTAATTTGTTTTTTCCTTTTTCAACTTCACCCCTCCTCTAATTTTGCAAGAGACATTGAATTTTGATAATTCTCTTCTTTCTCTTGAAGACATGCTTGGGAATTTGAGAAGTCTTTTGTAGTTAAAATTTTGGGGTGTTCTAGTGCTCTAAATTTGAAAGGGTACGTCTTGAGAGCAAAATTCTCTCTTCCGTGCTTCTTTCTTTTTTATTTTCTTGCTTAGAACTAAGCATGATTAAGTTTTATGTATGCTTAGAATAAGCATGATAAGGATATAATTTTATGCTTAGAAGGATGCTAGGGTTATTATGAATTGTTCTAACCCTTATTTGTTTTACAAGATTGGTGAGCATGCCAAGGCAAGTCCACTATCCCTCCTTTATTAGAAACAAGTTTAGGAGTTTAATTTCTCCGCGAATGCTTAGAAACTTGCCTAGGAGCACATGTTTAGAATCATGCTAGGAGAACTTATTTGCTTGGATGAATGCTAGGAAATAGCATAGAGTAGGTAAGGCCATTTGTGATCTTTGCTTTGTTTTTTTGCCGCTTGTAGCTGTTATTTTTTTATCTTGGACTTTACGTCCTAGTTATAATTCTTGGGGTATGCCCCTCAGATTTTTGTACATTATAATTTTTTGGATCTATATTACTAAGTAACTTTTCCAAAAAAAAAAAAGCATAGAGTAGGTAAGAATTACCATTTTGTCCTTGAACAACTTGTTTGATGTTTGATGCTTGAATTAGGCTAGAATATACCAGGAATGCCATGCTTAGGTTAGAAATGCCATGAATTAATATAAATAATGCTAGAATAGCAATAGGTAGAATTGCCATTATATAATTTATCAAATTTAGGCTAGAATGCCATCATATTAGATTATGGCTTTGTATGATTTATAATGTGTGAATGTTTGTATTATAGAAGTGTAATTGTGGTGCCATGAAGTGATGGTGGATTCATATTGATGGTGAGGGACCATCACTAGAATGAATGACTTAATGCATATAAGAAGCTTAGTAGACGTTGAGTAGACTCACATATGATAGTTAGGAATTCATCATCTATTAAAGTTTCAAATTTCTATGAATGTAAGGAATATTTTTTATTATTTTTTACTGAAAAATAAAGGATGTAATCCTCTTCTCATTCCCCTATGTTTAAAAGAAAATGTAATCCATTCTCCTCCCTCTTTCTTTGGATGTTTATATATTGCCATTGATTGAATAATCATCTTACATGACTAACTAAAATAAAATGGAATTGTGTGTATAAAATGAACAACACTAAGTGGACTAAGTAATAGCATGAGATGTGATTATTTAGTATTTCCTAGTAGAGGTTGGATCTTGATTCGGGAGGGTTGAAAGATTCATACCTAACTTCTCGAACCCATCTCTGAAGGAATGAGGGTAGTTTAGGTCCTTAAGCAGGGGATCAGATTGCTCTTATTCATTCCTAATTGAATAATTACGTGTCAACTCCATTCTTCAGATGTGTCTATGGCTTGTTTGTATTCCCTTAAGCCTCAAAAGAGTCTTTGACACAGTGTCATAATTGAAAACACTTTCGTGGGATGAAAGCCCTATTAATAGTAACCCCTTCTAACCTTCATCTGTTTGATTGCACGTAACTTTTTTAATTCAACTTCAATTTGTGATCCATGAATTTCTATAAAAACTAGTGATTACGCCCAAAATATACCGCGGTTATTGTAGTATACGTTGAGGTGTCGAATCCACAAGGAGGCCTTTGATAAAAGAGGTTAGTAAAACAAAAATATAAAAGATAATAAAGATATAAAATTTAACTTTGAAGTGATTGGTTCTAAAGAAAATACAATGTTTAATAATTGGAAACAATCGATGGTAATTAAGAAGTAAGGCATCGAGAATCACTTATATGTTTTGTAAATCTAATCCCCACTTTGATTTAATAATTATAACTCAATTGAAAGTTTCACATCCCAAACAATCAATCGGAAAATATGTATAGTATAGCATAAATGATAAACACATGTATTTGATATGCATAAACTCTTTACAAGCAATATTTACCAACAACATTCATCCTTACAAGTTATCCAAGAGCGACAATATATCACATGACAATATTGTAGTAAAGGATTAACTCATAAAACGAAACTACCAGTAACAATTATAATTCAACATGAATCACATAAAGAAAGCATGACTGAATTTATATGAAATTGAGAATTATAATTTCTGGATTAAAAAGAAATCACAAGATGAGAAAGAGTTTAACACATAAACAAACATAAAATCTTTATAGCCTTTGAGGTAGAATGAAAGTGGAGAAATAGATAAACTATACAAACAAGTTCATCTCTAGCCTTACCAAGAGTTCTAGCCTAAGTTACAATTCATTCTTATCATTTCTAAAGAGAAAATACAAGAGAGAATTGCAATATACAATGATAAAATGTGAACTCAAATGATTTTTTCTCTCCCCATTCAATTCCTCAAGTTGTCCTTAAATAGGTGATGAAATGGAACTATTACACCAAACCTCCAGCAATTTTTTCACAATGTCGGCTACCAACTTGCAGCTGTTTTTTGACCACCAAATGGACCGAATTGGGCTTTGTGGAAAACATGAAAGTTGTAGCATTTTGTCTCAGCTTTCCAGGGCCACTAGATTCATGCAATTTGGACAAGTATTCTCTGAGATATGGCCCAAATACTGGACATGGGTCGGGCTGAGAAACAACTACAATTTGGTTTTGTTGTGTCTCAATTTCGGCCCATCAAATGTTGGATTTGGGCTTTTGATTGTTCTTCAACTTTGTGTAAAATTGAGACATGTTGCTCCAGGTTCAATAATCTCTCCATTTTGATCTATAGATTGAGAGTTGTGTCCATTTTATTAAACCTGAAAAAATGATTTCCATTAATCACAATTTAAGGACAATACTTTATTTCAAGATAAAGACTAAAGAAAATGCAAAAGAAATGAAACAAATGTAAAAGAAGCATAAGCAAAATAATTATGCTAAAATATCATAAAAGCTTTATAATACTGTCCAATTAGCATTAATTATTTATGCTTAAGAGTGTACTTTCATGCGTTTATCACAATCCCCAGCCAGCTTATTGCTAGTCCCTAGCAATTCAAGCGTAAATGAAGCATGAAGAACTACTTCAGCATTTCAAACAAAAAGTCAGTTCAAGATCACAATTGCTATAAAGGTTATTTCAATCATAACTTCCAAAACTGAGCACATGTGAATCAAGCCAAACCTTCTTACCACAAACTGCAAAACATATAGCCTTGAAAATTACTCTATGTAAAAGCCTCAACTCCATATCCTCACAGGTGAATGACTGTTTAAAAAGGCTATGATTTCTCTCATGGAGTTGGAAAACAGAATAAACACACAAGAAAAGGTCACATTTAAGGACAGACAGACAACTAACATTGATCCAAAGATAGGAAAATCCAATGTTTAGAATCAAACCATTCTTGCAACATGCTACCTTTAGGACTTCATTTATCTTGAGTGAATAAATACAGCTTGGTGAGAAAAGACTGCTTCATAAAACTTCTATCTTCAAAAATTGAATGAAGACATTATTGAATCGAACTGACTTCTTCTTCTTTTTTTTTCTTTCTTCTTTTTTTTTTTTTCACAAGAATTGAAATTTCATCTTGAATCGTCCCTTAGCTCAATTCGAGTAATGACATTCTAAACAAGGATTAATCAATTCAAAGGATCAATGAAAGTTCGTAAGCTGTTTTCTCAACCTCTCCACTCACTCACAAAAGATGTGTGAGATTAAAAAAATGTGAACTTAAACATGAGAATTCTCTTGGCTATATACATTGAATCATCCATCTTACCACAAGGCTTATCATTGTGCTCAAAATAATTTCAGAAATCATTATTTGATAACCTAAATAGAAAAGATGACTCAAACCAATAATTTTGAAATCATACCTAGATAGAAAAACAAACCCATTTAGACAAGAATTACCGAGAACACATGCAATAAACAGCAGTGCATGAAATACAAATCAAAAATAAAAAAACAAATCAACTAGTTAGAATGCGTTTCAAGAGGTCAAAACTATACTCCCTACTCTGCCATTCTGGATCTAATAGATCCAGAATGCGTCTCAAGAGATAATGAACTCTTTACACAGTCATTCTCAAACCAATAGATTTTTTTTTTTTTGAAATGCAATGGAAAACATATGCCTCCTATCTACCCCCAACCAGAGTGAAACATTGTCCTCAATGTTTAAATGTAGAAGGAGAAAGTATAAGAGACATCACCTGAAGCTTCAGTTATTCAAGAGAAATGTGAATAAAGCCAAAAGTAAGAAAAGTTACAAACGAAGTGTCAGATCCAATTTTCTCTCATTGCTCATTCCCACTGACCAATTAATTTGAGATGCTTCAGGGTCAGGTTCATAAACAAAAGCTTGCAATTTATGAATTAGTTCATCAGCAGTTGAGGCAGAGACAAAGATCCGTTGTGCTGATTGTGAGATAAATCTTTGTTCCACAGCTTGATTAACAAAACACAATAAACAATCAAAGAAATTATTGACATTCAACAAACCTATGGGTTTCTGGTGGATATTGAGTTGGGCCCAAGAGACAACTTGAAAGATTTCTTCCATTGTTCCAAAACCTCCTGGTAAAGCAATAAAGGCATCTGCATTTACAATCATACGAGCTATGCGTTCATGCATGGATGAGACCTGTAATTCCTCTCCAACTGTTTTTCCAGCAACGTTAACTAAAGCTTTAGGAATAATTCCTAAAACTTGACTTCCTCTTGAGTATGCAGTTGTTGACACACACCCCATTAACCCATGGTTACCTCCCCCATAAATTAAATGAAGTTTTCTCTCAGCTAGAACCTTACCAAGATTATGAGCTGCTTCTAAAAAAGCTATATCATTACCAGGCTGAGATCCACAAAATACACAAATATTTCGGAATCGACGAGCTGAGGTTCCCTCCATTTTGATACAACTCACTAACTATGTATATGCAAATGAAGAACATGAGATGTATTTATAGAATGCAAAAAGGTGGTACAATAATGACATCTATATAGGTAGCTCAACTGTTTGTCTGACAAACGTTGAAAATAAAAATAAAATAGAAACTCAAAAATAATAGCAAGAGTGCATATGTACAGGTAGTTGTGATTGTGGCTCACATCTTCCTCTGGTTTTACGTCCAGTAACGGCTGAAACACCTTCTATGAGTTGGGGATATGCTTCCCATCCAATTATCTTATAAATTGGCAAACAGGGTCGTTTTGAGTCAGATTCCCGAGACTATAGCGTTCTTGCTCTTCCCGAAATTGTGTCCATAATCTTAAAATCTCTCGATGCACAAGTCCACAAGGATGCGTCTCAAGAGTCAACAAGATATTATCTAGAGACTCCTTACTCAGTCCATCCTTAATGAACTGAATCTTATCTTCTCGATTGACAGACACATATCCTAAAGAGCGACATCGCTTGTTACAGGTCCATCGTGCACATTTGTGACAAACTTGTAATTTATTTGCTCTTCGCTTTTTCGCGTAAGAGCTTTTACCCAAACCAGGCATGAAGGAAACAAAGGCTTTTGAACATTCACCAGATAATCGAACTTTGGCTTCAATTAACCATCGTATATCAACAGGTAAACCCATGAGCATTAGCAATTTTAACCTTGCAAACCGTGCTTTGTAAATTTTGAGCAATGCATTTGGAGGAAGAAAAGGAAAATGTCTAAGAAGGTTTGAAAGAATCGTATCCATTTTGAAAGGTAAAAGAATGCACGATTTTTGTTTGGGTTACAGTTTTTAGGGAACTGAAAAACCGACTTAATTAGTCACGGAGTACCGTATCCGCCACTTAACCGGGAAGTAAAATAAAACACGCAAAAGAAAATAAAAGCAAAAACAGAAAATAAAGTAAAAATTATAGGAAAAACATATAATAAAAGCAAGACAACGAGATAAAGAAAGCAAAAATAAAGTTAAGATATGGTACAGATAGATGATAGAAACAAAGACAAAGTCAAGATATGGGGTCGATAAATAATAAAAGCAAGGACAACCAAATAATAAAAACAAAAATAAAATCAAGATATGGTACAAAAGTCAAGATATGGTACAGATAGATGAGACAGATAGAACCTGATTAATTAGGATAGACAGGAGGCTCAAAAGAGATCTCCTCGAGACACATAAATTGACTTTCCCTTTCCACATAATTTTTCAACCGTTGCCCATTAACTTTGAAAATTCGCCCATCAGTGGGGTCCTCAATCTCCACCGCTCCATTGGGAAAAACGTGCTTTACGACAAATGGTCCAGTCCATCGAGATCTCAACTTTCCAGGGTGTAAATGCAATCGAGAATCATAAAGATAAACTCGTTGATTTAGCTCAAAGTTTTTCCTCAAGATTTGTTTGTCGTGAGCCGCTTTCATCTTAGCCTTGTAAATCTTGGAGTTGTCATAGGCATCATTTCGCAATTCTTCTATTTCAGACAATTGTAACTTTCTTTGAAGACCTGCAACACTCAAATCAAAGTTAAGGGCTTTGACAGCCCAATAAGCTTTATGTTATAGCTCAACAGGTAAATGACAAGCTTTTCCATAGACAAGGCGATAAGGAGACATCCCTAGAATAGTTTTATAAGCAGTGCGGTAAGCCCATAATGCATCAGAAAGGTGTAAAGACCAGTCTTTGCGATTCGGATTAACAGTCTTTTCTAGAATCTGCTTGACCTCCCTATTTGCGAGTTCAGCTTGCCCATTTGTCTGTGGATGGTATGCGGTGGAAATCTTATGAAGAACACCATACCTACGCATCAAAGCTTCAAAAGAACGGTTACAAAAATGTGTTCCTTGGTCACTGATGATGACACGTGGCGTACCATACCTAGACAACACGTTTTCTTTTAGGAATTTTACCACGGTTGTGTTATCATTAGTACGACAAGCCATAGCCTCCACCCATTTGGACACATAATCAACAGCTAGAAGAATATAAAGATAACCAAAAGGTGGAGGAAAAGGTCCCATAAAGTCAATACCCCAACAGTCAAATATCTCAATAACAAGAATAGGGCTAAGAGGCATCATATGACGGCGAGATAAAGCCCCCAACTTTTGACATCTTTCACATGAACGACAAAAATTGTTAGTATCTTTAAACAAAGTGGGCCAATAGAGTCCACACTGTAAAATTTTTGCAGCAGTCTTTTTTATTGAGAAATGACCACCACAAGCAGTGCCATGGCAAAAGTTTAAGACACTAGCAATTTCACTATCAGGAATGCAACGTTGCATAATTTGGTCAGCGCAATATTTGAAAAGATATGGATCATCCCAATAAAAATTACGCACCTCAACCAAGAACTTACGCTTATCTTGTACACTCCAGTCAGATGGAACTTCTCCGCAAACCAAGTAATTTACAATATGGGCATACCAAGGTACTTGGCTTATAGTGAAAAGATGTTCATCAGGGAAATCATCTTGAATGGGTTGGACATTAGTGGAATCATGGAACTCAAGACGGGACAAATGATCTGCTACAACATTTTCGACGCCCTTCTTGTCCTTAATGGTTAGATCAAATTCCTGCAAAAGAAGAATCCATCTAATTAGACGGGCCTTAGCATCCTTTTTAGAAAAAAGGTACTTCAGAGCTGCATGGTCAGTAAACACAGTAATAGGTGAACCAATTAAATAAGAACGAAATTTGTCCAAGGCAAAAACAACAGCTAATAGTTCCTTTTCAGTAGTAGAATAATTCATTTGAGCATCATTTAAGGTTCTACTAGCATAGTAAACAACAAAGGGTTTGCCCTCCCTTCTTTGACCAAGGACTGCTCCTACAGTATAGTTACTGGCATCACACATAATCTCAAATGGAAGGCTCCAATCAGGTGACTGCATAATAGGGGCAGTGGTGAGTTTGGCAATTAATGTATGAAATGCGTCCTCACAAGCTTGAGTCCACACAAATTCAGCATCTTTCAATAAGAGGTTACACAATGGTCTAGATATAGAAGAAAAATTTTGTATAAACCTCCTATAAAAACCAGCATGCCCTAGAAAAGATCGGACATCTTTTATCGTTTTAGGTGTAGGTAATTTAGAGATCAACTCGATCTTAGCCTTGTCAACCTCCATTCCTCTTTCTGAAATAATGTGTCCCAAAACAATCCCAGAAGACACCATGAAATGACATTTTTCCCAATTAAGCACAAGTCCTTTTTCTTCACACCTACTCAAAACAGATTTTAAGTTAAGTAGACATGAATCAAAAGAGTTACCAAAAACAGTCAAATCATCCATAAAAACCTCCATGCATTTTTCAACCATGTCTGAGAAAATACTAAGCATGCAACGTTGAAAAGTAGCTGGTGCATTACATAATCCAAATGGCATCCTACGAAAAGCATAAGTACCAAAAGGGCATGTGAAGGTAGTCTTATCCTAATCCTCTAGAGCTATCTCTATCTGGTAATATCCTGAGTACCCATCGAGAAAGCAATAAAAGGGATGACCAGCTACACGTTCCAAAATTTGGTCAATAAAAGGCAATGGAAAGTAGTCTTTTCGGGTGGCTGTATTTAATTTCCTATAATCAATGCACATCCGCCATCCGGTTACTACTCTAGTTGGAACAGACACTCCTTTATCATTTTGAACCACAGTTACTCCAGATTTCTTAGGCACTACCTGTGTTGGACTTACCCATTGACTATCAGATATTGGATAGATTATACCTGCATCTAATAGTTTTAAGACTTCTTTCTTTACCACTTCTTTCATTGTTGGATTAAGTCTTCTTTGGGGGTCTCTACGAGGTTGGGTACCTTCCTCTAGATGGATTCTATGGGAGCATATTAATGGAGAAATACCTTTAATATCAGCTATAGTCCATCCTAGTGCAGACTTATGTTCTTTTAACAAGTTTATCAATTTTTCATCTTGTTCAACACTAAGTTCTGAAGAAATAATAACAGGAAAGGTATCACCTGCTCCCAAGAAAACGTGCTTCAAACCTTTGGGCAATGGAGAAAGTTCAACTTTTGAAGCCTCTAAGTTAGAGGGTTTTGGCTTCTCTTTTCCACGAGGCAATTCTTCAAAGCGTGGTTGCCAAAATCGAGTCCTTTTATCCTGTGAGTCAAAAACACCAAACACATTAGTTGTATCATCAGGATAAAATAAATCTTCAAATTCAGAATCAAGAAGGTAGTCTAAAGAGTCAAAATCCTGTTTTCTATAAGCCTCCTCTGAGATAAGTGTGTCTATCATATATGAATGGTAGCAATCGTCCTCCTCTCGTGGTTGCTTTCCAATATGGAAAATATTCACCTCAAGAGTCATATTACCAAATGATAATTTCATGAGACCGTTCCTGCAATTAATAAAAGCATTAGCAGTGGCAAGAAAAGGTCTCCCTAAAATAAGAGGAATTTTGGACTCCATATTAACCACAGACTGAGTATCCAAAACAAGAAAATCAACAGGGTAATAAAATTTATCAATCTGTAATAAAACATCTTCCACTATTCCCCATGGTTTCTTGACTGATCGGTCGGCCAATTGTAGAACTACGGATGTGGGTTTGATCTCTCCAAGTCCTAATTGTAAGTAAACCGAATAGGGCATGAGATTGACACTTGCTCCCAAGTCTAACAATGCTTGACTGATTTCATGTGTCCCAATCTGGCAGGAAATTGTAGGACACCCTGGATCTTTGTACTTGGGTGGGGTTTTCTGTTCAATGACTGCACTTACCTGTTCCGTCAAGAATGCAGTCTTCTTGACATGGTGCTTTCTTTTGATGGTGCATAGATCCTTGATAACTTTGGCGTAAGCCGGAACCTGTTTGATTACATGCAACAAGGGAAGATTAATCTTAACTTGTTTTAAGTGTTCTAGAATCTCACCTTGAACTTTCGAGTTTTTCCCATTAGATCTGAGAGCTTGGGGAAAAGGCACTGGAATCGAAAATTTCTTTTCAAGTTCTTTCTCAAAAATGTCCTCCTTTTGTGGGAGAACATCTTTGTTTTCCATGGTAGTGTTGATTGGCAATGTAGGCTCATTTAAGATCTTACCACTTCGAGTAGTGATGGCATTTACCTCTTTGAGATTTTGTGTGTCAGAAGTAGAGGCTTGTGCCATGTGTTGCCCTTTTGGATTAGATTGAGTTTGAGATGGAAACTTACCTCGCTCTTGTATGGTCAAAGCACTAGTTAGCTTAGTGATTTGACTTTTGATCTCCTTGTTCTCTTCCACCACTTGTGTAAGAACTGTTTCAAATTTTTGGTTCGTCTTATTTTGGGCCTCCATAAATGCTTGTAAGGTGTCCTCTAAGGAATTCCTAACTTGTGGTGCATTGTATTGAGGTGCTTGATAAGACTTGGGTGGTTGTTGTTCCTGTTTCCATTGGTTGTTGTTTTGGGGGTTAGATTTCCAACTAAAGTTTGGGTGGTTTCTCCAGCTAGGGTTATAGGTTTCAGAATAGGGTGAATAAGGCTTTTTGTACATCCCTAAGGCGTTACATTGTTCCTCGTACACCCCTCTTATCTCACTGTAAGTTGGACAATCCTGAGCTAAGTGTTCCACCCCTCCACAAATAAAACATGGATCTTGTGATTCAACTTTAGCAACTGTATGGGTGACCTTCCTATCTTTGGTTTTCAAGACTTCCAATTCCCTAGTTAAGACTTCTAATTGGGCTTTAAGGTTGTCCTCTTCCCTAAGATGGTAAATTCCACTAGATCGTGACCTATTTGTGCTATCTGTAGCACTAGGTCCAGTCCATGTGTGGGCTTTTTCAGCTAAGTCTTTGAGGAATTCTAAGGCTTCCTCAGGGTCTTTTTGAAGAAACTCCCCGTTGCACATCATCTCAACAAATTGGCGCTCCCTAATTGTTAGTCCCTCATAGAAGTAACTAACCAAGCGCCAATTTTCGTACCCATGATGAGGACACATGTTTAACAGCTCTTTAAATCTCTCCCAAGTTTGGTACAAGGTTTCACTATCTTTTTGAGAGAAAGAGGAAATTTGTCTTTTCAGGCTGTTAGTCTTATGTTGTGGAAAATATTTGTTAAAAAACACTTGGGTCATTTCTGTCCAAGTTCCTATGGATCTCGGCCTTAAAGAGTATAGCCAACTCTTTGCCCTGTCTTTTAGAGAAAAAGGAAAAAATTTTAACCTGACAGAATCTATGGCATTGGCCTGACTGTGAAAGGTGCCCACTACTTCTTCAAATTCTCTAACATGCACATACCGGTTTTCACTATCTAAACCATGAAAAGTTGGTAAAAGATGTATCATCCCAGGGTGAAAGTCCAATTTTGGTGTATTAGGTGGAAATATGATACATGATGGTGTGGCTGTGCGGGTAGGATGCAAGTAATCTTTTAGAGTTTTAACGGGATTGTCCTCACGTTGGCTCATTGTATCAGAATTAGAAGATGAAGATGAACCAAGAATTGATTTTTCTTCGGTTGCAAAATCTTGTTGTGGTTCTAGTTCTGATTTTTTCATAAATCTCCCTCGTTTGTCTCTAGATTGCTTCATACATCACTCACAATTTGTCTCTCTTTTTGTTTTTTTTTGTACACAAGAAAGTTATCAAATAAAGTCAAAAAAGCAATAAGATAACAGAAGTTAGAGAGAATAATAACAACAATAATAATAAAACAAACAAGGTGGCAAAGCCAACCTTTGACAAGTATATATAGAAAGAAAAAAAAATTAAAACAAATAACAAGTAAAGGCGGCAAAGCCGACCTTTAACAAGTAAAATAATAAGAACAATAATAATAATAAAACAAACAAGGTGGCAAAGCCGACCTTTAACAAGTAAAAGAAATAAGGCGGCAAAGCCGACCTTTAACAAGTAAAAGAAATAAGGTGGCAAAGCCGACCTTTAACAAGTAAAAGAAATAAGGCGGCAAAGCCGACCTTTAACAAGTAATAACAATAATAATAATAATAAAACAAACAAGGTGGCAAAGCCAACCTTTAACAAGTAAAAGAAACAAGGCGGCAAAGCCGACCTTTGAAAAGTAAAAGAGCAAGGCGGCAAAGCCGACCTTTGAAAAGTAAAAAGAGCAAGGCGGCAAAGCCGACCTTTGAAAAGTAAAAGAGCAAGGCGGCAAAGCCGACCTTTGAAAAGTAAAAGGAATAAGGTTAGTCAAAGTTAGTTAAAAATTAGGCAAATTAGTCAAAGTTAGGAAAATTAGGCAAATTAGTCAAAGTTAGGAAAATTAGGCAAATTATTCCAAGTTAGGCCAAAAAAAAGAAAAGGAAATAAAAAATACAAACCGTCTTTCGTCCATTTTACCTCCCCGGCAACGGCGCCAATTTTTGATTACGCCCAAAATATACCGCGGTTATTGTAGTATACGTTGAGGTGTCAAATCCACAAGGAGGCCTTTGATAAAAGAGGTTAGAAAAACAAAAATATAAAAGATAATAAAGATATAAAATTTAACTTTGAAGTGATTAGTTCTAAAGAAAATATAATGTTTAATAATTGGAAACAATCGATGGTAATTAAGAAGTAAGGCATCGAGAATCACTTATATGTTTTGTAAATCTAATCCCCACTTTGATTTAATAATTATAACTCAATTGAAAGTTTCACATCCCAAACAATCAATCGGAAAATATGTATAGTATAGCATAAATGATAAACACATGTATTTGATATGCATAAACTCTTTACAAGCAATATTTACCAACAACATTCATCCTTACAAGTTATCCAAGAGCGACAATATATCACATGACAATATTGTAGTAAAGGATTAACTCATAAAACGAAACTACCAGTAACAATTATAATTCAACATGAATCACATAAAGAAAGCATGACTGAATTTATATGAAATTGAGAATTATAATTTCTGGATTAAAAAGAAATCACAAGATGAGAAAGAGTTTAACACATAAACAAAAATACAATCTTTATAGCCATTGAGGTAGAATGAAAATGGAGAAATAGATAAACTACACATACAAGTTCATCTCTAGCCTTACCAAGAGTTCTAGCCTAACTTACAATTCATTCTTATCATTTCTAAAGAGAAAATACAAGAGAGAATTGCAATATACAATGATAAAATGTGAACTCAAATGATTTTTTCTCTCCCCATTCAATTCCTCAAGTTGTCCTTAAATAGGTGATGAAATGGAACTATTACACCAAACCTCCACCAATTTTTCCACAATGTCGGCCACCAACTTGCAGCTGATTTTTGACCACCAAATGGACCGAATTGGGCTTTGTGGAAAACATGAAAGTTGTAGCATTTTGTCTCAGCTTTCCAGGGCCACCAGATTCATGCAATTTGGACAAGTATTCTCTGAGATATGGCCCAAATACTGGACATGGGTCGGGCTGAGAAACAACTACAATTTGGTTTTGTTGTGTCTCAATTTCGGCCCATCAAATGTTGGATTTGGGCTTTTGATTGTTCTTCAACTTTGTGTAAAATTGAGACATGTTGCTCCAGGTTCAATAATCTCTCCATTTTGATCTATAGATTGAGAGTTGTGTCCATTTTATTAAACCTGAAAAAATGATTTCCATTAATCACAATTTAAGGACAATACTTTATTTCAAGATAAAGACTAAAGAAAATGCAAAAGAAATGAAACAAATGTAAAAGAAGCATAAGCAAAATAATTATGCTAAAATATCATAAAAGCTTTATAATACTGTCCAATTAGCATTAATTATTTATGCTTAAGAGTGTACTTTCATGCGTTTATCAACTAGGCATTCATAGCTTTTAACAATATATGACTCATCAATAAAATTCTTTGGGATTAATTTCTATGATTTTTTGAAGTTACATGTTAGTTTTTGAGACCCTTCGTCAATTCCTTCTCACCCACCCCTTTCCTCTTCAGCTTCCAAGGGCATTTCGATCATTTCTTTCAATGAATATTCAACTTCATTTCATCATCAAGCCTTAAAAATTCAGTGTCTATAGCCTACTTTGAAGAGGTTTGTGAGACATAAAGGCTAAAGTATTCACACTTCGTCCTTCCTTCATCTATCTGGACGTCTTCGCCCTCATCTTCATTTTGCCAATCTTCTCAACATCTTCTTTCCTCTTCCATTACTATGAAAAGGTATGCCCACTCAAAGGCTAATGCACCCATTCAAGGGCTGAAGTGCCCATTATAGACACTAAATGTTTGAGGATAGTGAAGGAATGAAGATGAATGTCGAGCAATGAAAATGACTGAAATGCCTTTGAAGGTCAAGAAGAGAAGAAGTTAATGAAGAGTCAAAAAAATTGACACATGAGTTAGAAAAATCATAGAAATTAAGTCAGGTGGAATCTAATGATGAGTTATATACCATTGCGAAGCTACAGATGCCTAGTTTTTGTACGAATTTACGGATCGTAAATCAAAGTTGAACTCAAGAAGTTATGCATGATCGATGGAACAATAGTCTAAAGGGGCTGCATTGAAGGAAGACAGAAATGGAAAGGGGCTATGAGAAATTGGTCGGTCGGCCATCAAACAACCACTTGGCTGTTGGCCAATGGCCGAGTGTCCATTAGGTAGCCGCCCAACCATTTCAGGATGGCCGTCTGACCCTTGTTGGGTTATTTTTGGAAGTTAGCTTGAAAAACTTCCTTTTTCATCTACACCCCCGTCCTATATAAACTCTACTCCTTTAACATTGCAATTCACACCGATTGTCAAATACAATCATCTCTTTCTCCCTCTTGAAGACACACTAAAGAATTTGAGAAGCCTTTTCCAATGTAATTTTTTTAGGCGTTCTATTGTTACCAACTTGGAAAGGGTATATCTTGAGAGCAGAATTCTCTCCTCCCTCTTATTTTATCTTTTATTTTTCTTGCTTAGGAAAAACATGTTTAGGATTTAGAGCATGATTAGGGTTATTACAAATTGTTCTAAGTCAATTTCTTTTTTCAAGATGGATAAGCGTGTCAAGGTAAGTCCACAAACTTTCATTTTTTAGAATCATGTTTAGGAATTTACTTTCTTTGCGAATGCTTAGAATCATGATTAGGAGAACATGTTTAGAATTATGCTTAAGAGTACATGATTAGAATCATGCTAGGAAAACTTACTTGCTTTGGTGAATGCTAGGGAATAGCATAAAATAGGTAGAATTACCATTTTGCCCTTGAATGTTATGATTCGTGATTGTTTGAATTAGGTTAGAATGTGCCATGGATACCATGAATTAGGCTAGAATATGCTCTGAATGTTATGATTTAGGCTAAAAATGCCATGATGATGCATGATATGAATAATGCTAGAATAGCTATAGGTAGAATTGCCATGATAGAATTGATCAAAATCTAGGCTAGAGTGCCATGATATTAGATTATGGCTTTGTATGATTTATGAATGTATGGATATTTGTATATTAAGAAGTGTATTTGTATGATGCCATGATGTAGTAGTGGACCTACATTGATGGTAAGGGACTATCATTTAGAATAAATATTCAAATACATGAATGCATGGAATGTTTTATTTTATTGTTGAATAACAAATGTTGTAAATCTCTTCCCTTCCCCCATGCTTGATGGAAATATAATATTTTCTCCTATTTCTTTAGTTGTATGAATATACAACTGTGTTGATTGAACAATCACTTTACATGCTTAATAAAGATAAAAATGAGAATGTGTGCATAAAATGAACCATATAAGCGGACTAAGTAACAACACGAGATATTCTTATTTGGTATTTTCCAAGTGGAGGTTGGATTTATATTGAGACGTGTCGAAAGACTCATACCTAACTTCCCGAACCCATCTCTAGAGAGATAAGGGTTGTTTAAGTCCCGAAGCAAGGATCAGATTGCCCCTATTCGTTCCTAATTGAATAATTGGTGGCAACTCCTTTCTCTAGATGTGCCCATGGCTCGTTTGTATTCCTTTAAGTCCCGAAAGAGGCTTTGACATAGTATCATGGTCGCAAATGCTCTGGTGGGATGAAAGCCCGTTCATAGTGGCGACTCCACTGGGGATAAGAGAAGTTGATTCTGATGGAAATACCAAATCCTAGTACCTCATGCTAATATAATGAGTCCTTGCATCACTACATTTTTGCACACAATGAGCACAAAATGCCTAAACTAGCCGTGTGGCATTGGCATGAGAAGTCTTTGGCTCCATTCGACCCTTAGACGGCTCATTTTGGTGTTACCACCTTTGACCACACACCATTGAATTGGTATAAAAAGAGATCGATCCAATGAGGCATCCCTCGCTCGAACTAGACTAGACCATTGAACCGTTGAGACTCAAGCCCATTTAGCCGACTTTAGAAATTTCTAGTAGGATGAATATCCAAAACCCATATTGAAATGCACGTCTATGGATATGAAATTCTCCATGATTAGAATAACATCAACTCAAACCTCATGAAATCATTAACAAATGCCATATGTCAAGTCACCCATAAAAGAACAAAATGGGAACACGTGTCATGAGTTAAGGTTATCATGACGTTTTGAAAATCATGTTGTGATAATCATGAACAATCCAACATCACCATGAATGTTATAATTAGGAGAGAGAATCTCAGATTCCCACATCCCATGATGATGTCCTGGGGATGAAGTATAAAATCCTAGGAGAAAAGACTTGACTTCACGTGTGCAGGAGGAATAAGGTTGGAAGGCTGAAGTGTGTCTATGCCCTTGTATGCATCATTATATCATGCATACGTGCATGCATGCATGGCATTAACGCCTTTATTTTCTAGCCATCATAGCTTAGGTTAGACGAGGTGGTCATTTGACAAGGCAAGAGGAATCAATTGATGAGATGGCTGCACCGAATAATAATAATGCTAAAATGGCTCAAGTGAGGGCTGACATCACCACGCTCTAATAGCAAATAGTCTAACTTATTGAAGCTTTACAGAATGGGCCCAACCGCATGAACCAATCTCCACTTGAGGGTGATGGTGATGGTGAAACTAGCCAAGGCAGAAATGGGGGAAGAGCCGAATCAACCATGAAGAATCTGAATCGGTCAAGCAATTGGCCAAAGACATGGAAAAGGTCCAATCCCTTTTGAAGAAGAAGGGGCTGAAAGGGGTCGAAGGCCTGAACGACATCTTGCTTATAGGAGACCAAAAGTTGCCTCCAAAGTTTCATCTACTAGACTTGCCTAAGTTCAACAGAGAGGGGAATCCCTAAACACATGTAAGGCAGTATACAACCGTCATGGCTTCTACTCCTTTGACGAAAGAGCACATTTTGAAATACTTCATGCCATTCTTAGAAGATGATGCGGTAGCATGGTATCATAATCTCCCAAAGAGGGTTCGAGAAGATTGGGAGGAACTTTCTCAATAATTTGTGGAATAGTATCACCGTAATACCCAACTGGGGGTAACGTTAAGGGATTTGGGGACGACCAGACAAAAGGCCAACGAGACATTCTTAGAGTATCTAGTTCATTGGAGGGCTAAAGTTGCCAAGATGACCATGAGGCTCACGGATAAGGACTAGGTTCAGATTGTGATCAATGGAGCCCATGCTTTCATCAGTGATAGACTGGCAGTTTTCCCTATCAAAAGATTCAAAGACTTGTATGATTTAGGAATCCAAATAGATGATTTAGAGGCTAGGCAGAAAAGAAACAACAACAACTACCCTAGAAGAAATCAAGGGCAATATGACCAAACTAGTGGATCAGACAGTGAGGATCCATGTATAAGTGCATGAGAGAATCCTTGACCTGGGGAAAAGAACAACATTGTTTTGAAATGTTTGGTCTTAAGAATGATGCTAGAATTGTGTATTCTTTGATGATCATTGATAAAATCATTGGAAATAGATTTCTGATAATACATAAGGTTGTGTTATTTGCATACTTGACTCTTTTTTTGCTAGATGAATTTCATTCTTGATTCTTCAGTCATTTAAGTATAATAGCCATGAATATGGAACTTAATGCTACTCAGAGAAACTATGTGTGAATAAAGCTTGATGTTGAGATCTTATAAGACTTTAGAACCCATTTGATCACCACTCAAGGCAAAATCCTAGGCTTCACAATGTAAGGGAAGTGATTTAGGCCTCCTTTGGATCGATTGAGCCTAATCAAGCCTTTTCTTTGACAAACCACAAAATTTATCCTAACCCTGAAAAATTGTCCTATATAGTACTTTTCACTCATAGCCTATGAACATTCTACAGAAGAGCATTAAGGTCCATGCTTACAAGAGAATGAAAGGAAGTTGAAAGTTCGTCTGCAACTTTGGGCTCGAAGAAAAAGAAAAGAATAAGAAAAAAGAATTAAAAAAACAAAGCAAAACAAAACAAAGAAGAAGAAAAAAAGAAAAAGAAGAGTGTTGATCCATTGCTTGTAAAGTTTATCGGTCTTGACACTTAAAGTCAAAAGCGAAGCAAACATAGTGGGTGAAAACTCAAAGTTTAGGGGTACAAATGAAAGAAGTTGATGCTGTAAATTAAAGCCTATAATGGTTGTATGATTATGGGTGAGATAGCCTTACAGTCTCTTTTATCATACCTTGACCCTAGCCTATCATTACAAGCTTGACAAAGCCCTAATGATCCTTGATCCTGTGA
The DNA here is from genome assembly GCA_013180625.2 of Boswellia sacra. Lineage (NCBI taxonomy): Eukaryota > Viridiplantae > Streptophyta > Magnoliopsida > Sapindales > Burseraceae > Boswellia > Boswellia sacra. The sequence goes on along the minus strand of SNVD02013719.1, from coordinate 5,949 downwards.
TGAGCTTGCATTAGTGGAGAGTAGTGTAAAAGGCAAGCTTATCATAGTCTTTTTATCTTTAGAGATTGATCACTGGTTTCTATTTGCATAAAGCTATCAGAGTCTTAACAATTGAAGTATGATTGGCTACACACACACATGAAGAATCTTGAATGAAGAAATTCTGGCTTAAAGTCGAAACTGCGAACAATCATGATGTCAACGTATTACCATTGAGCTATTGAATTTGAGAAATCTTTAAAGAATTTGAATGTGAACCAAACTAATAGAAAACTTACATTCAACATTTCAACTTGTTGGTGGAGGATATTGGGTGTGTTGAAAACATGTCAAAGAGAAGAAAATCTGCCAATAGTTCCCATTAGCGGTATCAAAGAAGGCAACTTTAGTGAAGAAGCAAGATATATGGAAGAAATTAGCTAGTTTGTCTAGCATGGATGTTTACAAAGAAGAAGGAATAATGCCTTTAAAGCTAGATGAAGAAATTCCTCAAGATAATATCAGTCTCGCCATACAGGGGGTAAACAAATTACCCACTCGTCTTAAGGAGTGAAAAGAATCAAGGGGGTAAAGACTGCCCTGACCCTCTTGAAAATCAAGGCAGATAGGATTATCTCAATCATCTTGAAGGAAGTGTAAGAAATGGTGCTAGAATGCACATCTTCTCTTATAGCCAAAAGAGAAGAAGAAAAGAAAAATAAGAAAAAGCCTACTAAGTAGAAAACCTAAAAAGGCGGCTTAGGCAAAAATTAAGGCAAGGTCGCTAAGCTGAAAACCTGAAAGGGCAGCTTAGGCAAAAGTTAAGGCATGAAAGAAAAGAAAAAAGCTTGCTGAGTTGAAAACCTGGAAAGGGCAGTTCAGGCAAAAGTTAGGGCAAGCTCGCTAAGTCAAAAACCCAAAAAAGGCGGCTTAGGCAAAAATTAAAGAATAAAAAAATGAAACGAAAATGATTGAACCCACTAAGTGGAAAACCTGAAAAGGCTACTTAGGCAAAACCTAAAGAAGCAAAAGACAATTACCGAACCTCTAACAAGGACTAACCTTGACTCGATCTAGTCCAATCAATGCCTCAACTAGAATCAAGGGAACTGCTATGAGACCTCGACCCACCTGGGAAATGATGATGACAAGATAAAGGTCACCAAGACTATCCAGAGAGACCAAATAATGACCATGTAAGAAGGAAGAGTTGATGAAGGCGAAGCTAATTGGATATGCTACTATCCATCACCTTAAGCAATGGCGTAATGGAAAATAATGGCGCTCTAGCGCTTCTATTATGAATGCCCATGGTAGAAATTAAGAACTCGAAGAATTGGGCAAGATCTAACATCGATGGTGTCTTGATAGTCGACAGAATGATACTCTTAGAACTTAAAGATTAACAATTGAGTATGGTAGAGAATTCCTTATACAAGGGGCAAAGCTCTTGCCTATTGAAGCGAAAGACGTGTTCATAAGAATCTTAGAAGATCATGCATTCCTTTATAAACTAGACGTCAAGTTTTACATGTCAAAGGAATTTCATGTGATAAAGACTGTCAAATTGAAGTTGTTTCTAGTCTAAGTCTTTTAAAGGTTTGAAAAGAGGTTGTAGGTCTTGAGAAGGCCTCAAACATACTAGAAAATGCGAGAAGAGACATTAAAAGGTGTGAAGAGAGGTAGAAAGGAAAATGAGGAAGCCGATGGCGATCGTCCTTTCTCATCATCACTAATATTAATTAAAGAAGTAGCAACTTGAGCCTAAAGACACTCAACCTCTCACTTTAGACATTGATTTGCAAGCGACCCGCGTAGCCCAAGAAACATATAGTTAGAAAAGATAATCAAGATAGACATCATGCATACATGAGACATAAAATGTTTCCTTGTAGGAAGCACAATTCAAAATGGTAAATAATCCAGAAGTAATTGAGTAGAATAACAATGTAGTATGAGGGGTAGCTGCAAAAGAAATGGGCTCAACACCTCAAGGAGAAGCAATAGTAGTAGCACGATGTCAAGCCAGTCTCGATGAGACCCAATAGAAGTAACACAATGTGCAAGACAATCTCGATAAGATTCCATATAAGTAGCATGATATGCGAGTCAGTCTCGATGAAACCCAACAGAAGTAGCACGATGTGCAGGATAGTCTCGATGATACCCTAATAAAATCAGCATGATGTGTAAGACTATCTTAATGAGATCCCATATAAGTAGCATGATGTGCAAGTCTATCTCGATGAGACCCAGTAGAAGTAGCACCATGTGTAGGATAGTCTCAATGATACCCAATAGAAGTAGAATGATGTGCAAGACAGCCTCATTAAGACCCAGTAAAAGTAGCACGATGTGCAAATCAATCTCAATGAGACCTAATAGATAGCACGATGTGCAAGACAATCTCGATGAGATCCCATAGAAGTAGCATGATGTGCAAGTTAGTCTCGATGAGACCAATAGAAGTAGCATGATGTGCAAAATAGTCTCGATGAGATCTAACAGAAGCAGCACGATAGTTTCAATGAGATCCAATAGAAGTAGCATGATATGTAATTAAGTCTCGATGACACCCAATAGAAGTAGCACGATATGCAAGTTAGTCTCGACGAGGCCCAATAAGAGTAGCACCATGAGACCCAATAAAGAGCATGATGTATGCAAGAATGAAGGATGTCAGAACTCAAGAGATTTCCCTAGTGGACCATAAGAGAAAGAGAATAGAAGCAAGAGTACACAAAAAAAGGGGCATGAAACCCAACAAATGCAAAGAGAAGAAGATCAAAGAAGCACGAAGAATACTCAGAAGAGAGGCATGAAACCTAATGAATGCAAAATCTAAATAGATCAAAGATGAATGAAGAATGCTTAGCCAAAGGCTCGAAGAATGAAAAGGTCTTAAGACCGCGAAGTAGTGCATGATAGAAGTTTTCCCAGTGGGCATGCATTATAAGAAAACCCTAAGAAGTAGGTGCACTTAACAGTGTTTTAAGCCCCTATAATAGGTATAAGCCGTAAGAAGAGGTGCACTGAAGAGTGTTGAAAACCTAAGGTGCACTGAAGACTGTTGAAAACCCTAAGGTGCATTGAAGTGTGTTTTAAGCCCTTAGCATAGGCACAAGCCCTAAGAAGAGGCACACTAAAAAGTGTTGAAAACCCTAAGAAGTATGTGCACTTAAGAGTGTTTGAAGCCCTTCGAATAGGTGTACTGAAGAGTGTTACTAAACCTTAAGAAGCAGGAGCACTGAAGAGTGTTAGAAGCCCTAAGAAGTAGGTACACCAAAGATTGTTTTATTGTAAGCATCATAAGGATGCTTTCTCGCCCTTAGATGGACACATTGCCCTGAGATAGGCACGTTCACCTTTGGATGGGCACATCAGCCCTTGAACGGGCACACCTGCCTTAGATAGCACATTCACCCTTATATGGGCACATCCGCCCTTAGATGGGCGCATTTGCTTATGAACGGGCACACTCGCCTTAGATAGCACATTCACCCTTATATGGGCACCTCAGCCTTTTAATGGGCATACTCACCTTAGATAGGTGCCTTTACCTTTAGATGGGCACATTAGTTCCTAAATGGACACACACTTTGCATGAATAGAAGGGAGTGGTAGGAAAGTTTGAAAGAAGGAGGATGAAGTCGAAGATGATGAGAAAGAAGAAAGAAATACGGAGTGAGAATACTTCATCGATTTTTGTATCTCACAAACCTCTCCAAAGTATGAGGGTAAGCTATAGAGACTAAATTTTTTAGGCTCAATGAAGGAATGAAGATGAATGTCGAACAATGAAAATGATTGACATGACCTTGAACGTCAAGAAGAGAAGGGTGAGAAGAAGTTAATGAAGAGTCTCAAAAACTAACACATAATTTTGAAAAATCACATAAATTAATTTAGGAGGAATACAATGATTAATCATATACCCTTGCAAAGCTGCAGATGTCTAGTTTTTGTAGGAATTTACAGATTGCAAATTGAAGCTGAATTCGAGAAGTTATACACAATCAAAGGAACAAAGGTCTAAAGGGGCTGCATTGAATAAAGACAAAAATGGAAAAGGGCTACGAGAAATTGATCGACTGGCCATCAAACAGCCGCCGGCTGTTGGCCAATGGCCAAGCATCCATTAGATAGCCGCTTGGCCCTTGTTGGGTGATTTTTGAAAGTTAGCTTGAAAAACTTCAATTTTCGTCTGCACCCCTCTCCTATATAAATCCTACTCCTTTCACTTTTCCATTCACACTGATTGTCGAATATAATCATCTCTTTCTCCCCCTTGAAGACACACTAAAGAATTTGAGAAGTCTTTTCTAGTATAATTTTTTTAGACATTCTATTGTTCTAAACTTAGAAAGGGTACGTCTTGAGAGCAGAATTCTCTCCTCCCTATTATTTTCTCTTGTATTTTTCATGCCTAGAAAAAGCATATTTAGGATTTTATTTTTATGCTTAGGAGTACGATTAGGATTATTATGAATTGTTCTAACCTAATTTGTTTTTGCAAGATGGATAAGTTTGTCGATGTATGTTCGTAAACTTTCCCTTTTTAGAATCATATTTAAGAATTTACTTTCTTTGCGAATGCCTAGAATTATGATTAGGAGAACATGTTTAGAATTATGCTTAAGAACACATGATTAGAATCATGCTAGAAAAACTTGCTTTGATGAATTTTAGGGAATAGCATAGAATAGGGAGAATTACCATTTTGCCTTTGAATGTTATGATTGGTGATTGTTTGAATTGGGCTAGAATATGGCATGAATATCATGAATTAGGCTTGAATATGCCATGATTGTTATGATTTATGCTAGAAATGTCATAATGATGCATGAAATGAATAATGCTAGAATAGCTACAGGTAGAATTATCATGATAAAATTTTTCAAAATCTAGGCTAGAATGCCATGATATTAGATTCTGACTTTGTATGATTTATAAATGTATGGATATTTGCATAATAAGAAGTGTATTTGTCTGATACGATGAAGTCGTGGTGGACTCATATTGATAGTGAGGGACCATCACTTAGAATAAATATTTAAATATATGAATGTATGGAATGTTTTATTTTATTATTGAATAACAAATGTTGTAATCCTCTTCCCTTACCCTATGTTTGATGGAAATGTAATCTTTTCTCCTCCCTCTTTCTTTGTATGAATATACAACTATGTTGATTTAATAATCACTTAACATGCTTAATAAAGATAAAAATTAGAATGTGTGCATAAAATGAACCATTTAAGTAGACTAAATAACAACACAAGATATTCTTATTCGGTATTTCCCAAGTGGAAGCCGGATTTATTTTAGGGCGCGTCGAAAGACTCATACCTAACTTCCCGAGCTCATCTTTAAAGGGATGAGGGTAGTTTAGGTCCTAAAGCGAGGGATCATATTGCCCCCATTCATTCCCAATTGAATAATTAGGTGGCAACTCCAGACATGCCCATGGCTCGTTTGTTTTCCCTTAAGTCTATAAAGAGGCTTTGACATAGTGTCATAGCCACAAACGTTTTGGCGGGATGAAAGCCCCGTTCACATCCATCTAAAGGCAGATGTGTCTTTTCAAGGGCTAGTGTGCCTATCTAAGGGCTAAGGTGTGCCCATTTAAAGGCTAGTGTGCCCACTTAGGGGCTAATGTGGCTAATCAACGGCTAAAGTGCCCATCTACTTGCATATATGCTCATTCAAGGGCTGGAAAGTTACCTTATGATGCTATGACAAAACACTCTTCAGTTTACCAAGCTCTGGTTTCTAACACTCTTCAATGCACCTACTTCCTAGGCTTTGGTAACAATATTCAGTGCACCTATTCTAAAGGCTTCAAACACTCTTAAGTGCACCTACTTCTTTAAGTTTTCAACACTCTTCAGTGCACCTTTAAGAGCTTCTACCTATTATAAGGGCTTAAAACACTTTTAAGTGCACTTACTTCTTAGGATTATCAACACT
>SNVD02013716.1:0-83617 GCA_013180625.2 Boswellia sacra | reverse complement strand
GTTTTGTTGTAATTTTTTGTTATGCTTGACATAATAGATTTCCCTTTATTAGTTACAGATGTTGTGAATGTAACAAAGTTGCTCATGCATTCTTGATCATCTGAATCAGTCTTTGAATCATCACTCTATTCCTTTGTTATTCTTTTTTCTGAGATTAGCACACTTAGATTGAATATGCCATAACCAAATCACCCATAGCATTGAATCTACCCTTTCCTATCAGTTTTTTTGCACTCTTTTTGCCATTCTCCTTACGGCATTTTTTGAATTTTTTATCACTTGAGCTTACACCTTTCCATGATTATTTTTCCTACAATTCTTTTTCATGAACTTAACATATTCTTTGTTAGAAAAGCAATCTATTTTGAATTAGTTTCACCAAACTCATCATTACTTTCATCAGAGTTTTTAGTCTTAATAATAAATGCAATGCTTTTACATTTTTGCTTCTTAGTGTTATGATTAATCTCAAAATTCTAAAGAATACCAACAAGTTCATCAACCTTTATCTCATTAGTATTTTTTACTTCTTCAATGGTAGAGATCTTTGGTTGAAATTTATCAGGAACAAACCTGATGATTTTACTAACAATTTCTGCATCTATAAAGGTTTTATCAAGCATATATACAGAATTTGTAATATGACATAAATTGAATAGAAATCAGATATTGACTCATCCTCATGCATCATTAGATTCTCAAATTGTGAATTCAATCTCATCAATTTAGATCTTTTAATCGAAGTAGTACCTTTATTTTTTTACTTCAAAAATGTCTCAAGCTTCTTTAGCCACTTTGCATCTAGAAATTTGGCCGAAGTTGTTAGGATCAACAGCTGCAAAAATCACATTGAGTGCCTTTGAATTCTAACTAGAACGCATGTATTCCTCATGAGTCCACTCTTCCTCAGGTTTAAGTTCTCGAGCTCTGAGTGCATTCACTCGTGTTAGTGGAGTCCAACCTCTTAAAACACTAGGCCATGCCCTGTCATCAAGAGATTTGATATACATCATCATTCTCACTTTCTAGTATGAATAATTACCATCATAAAAAATTGATGGTTGTGATCCAGATCCTCTATTTTCTATAAACTCCATGCCTTCAAATAACATGATCTTTTTTCACTTCTATGTCAATGAACTTGCTCTAATACAAATTGTGAGATTTGAAAGTATGGTCAGTTATACGTAATATAACAGTAGACTATAATATAAAATGGCACAAGAGGATTTACGTGGTTCAATTATAAAACCTATGTCCATGATAAGCTTTAGAGCTGCTGACACATCCAAAAAAGGATTGTCTCCCAAGTATAGGAGTGTCGAAGTAATAAACCCGGTGAGACCGGGTCGATCCACGAGGAAGGGAATTTAAGCGTTACAAATTATAAGCTCAACAAATGTGATATGGATGATTCAAAGAGGTGACATGATAATATCAACAAGTATGTAAGATGGTAGGTGGTATTACCGACCATTCAAATATAAAAAAAAAAGCAAGAGGAGGTAAAACCATCCATGGAAATAGGTGGTATAACCAACCATAGTAAATTAAAGAACAATTTCATAAAGTGGTAGAACCTACCATAGTAAATAAAATAAAAAAGTTCATAAATAATAGAATAATTGAAATACAAGAGGAATTAACACAATAACAATGAAGGCTAAGGTTAGGGGATCCGCCCTTGATATTTCAAATAAGGATAATTAATCCATTTTAGTTATATGAATTATATTTGTTTCGTTACCAATATTTATACCACTTCTTGTAAATGGGTTCAAGCATCCAATGTGCCAATCATCATATGTCTACAACAAATCAAGGTTCCCAACTAGATTCGTGTCGGTAAGGAAGAACCATACATCATCTAGAAAGGATCCAAGCATTTGATGTGCCAAAGATTGTCGACAATGGATCAAGACCTCCACTTTACGAGTGGTGTCAAGATTGATTAAGAAATTAAATATAAATCATATTGAATAAACAATATAAGATTAAGATTATTAAGCACATATTAAGGGTTAGAGAATCCTTATTCTCATATCAAGGGTTTCACCCTTTCACCTTAGCAAAAGAGAAATTAGAACAACATTATAATAGAAAGAAAAAAATGCAAGAAAAAGGAAATTCATTAATAACATAAACACACAAAACACAATACAAGATCCTAGCCAAAGCCAAAATGTTCCAGCCAAGGCCAAGATGCCCTAATGGGTCACAGGGCACCTCTATTTATAGATACATCCAGAGGCAAACTTGTCAAATTACAAGGGCATAATTGTCAAATATTAGTTGTAAATATCTTTGACAATTGGGATCATTAAGCACCGAATTTGACCATCAATTTTGACATCGAAATGTTGTGAAGTCTAATCACATGTCTTCATGAAAGTTGTAGATATTTCTCTCAGATTTCTAGAACATATTGATTTGCACAATTTGGATATGTATTTTGAGAGATACGGTCCAAATACTGAGGCCTGGTCAGATTGGGCCGAGACTGTAGATGGGTTCAATTCAAGCCCAATTTTGGTTCACTAAGAGCCCGAATTTGATTATGCTTGTGAAATGCAATCTTGTAGACAATTAAATCAGCTTTCCAAAACATTAAGAATTGCACCATTCTGATCTATAAATAGAGAGTTATGCTCATTTTACCAAACCTGTAACAAAACCAAAATTAAGAGAAATTAATTCCAAAGATGCAAATGCTACAAATATGCTTAAGTTGAGGTATTTTATGACACTATTAATGCAATATGATGAACTAAACTCTTATTAAACATGCATATTTAAGTGTTCATCACACCCCCCAACTAGCTTATTGCTAGTCCTAGCAATTAAAGCGTTATTATTTAGAAGTGATTTATAGAATTTTACATCCAAGGTGGTCATTATTGCACTCTCTTTGATTTTATCCAAATAAACAAACTCTCAACTGAATTTTTTTTTTAAATAACTCATGTACCCTTCAGTCAAGATATCCACAAACCTTCTTTTGTGCTCAGTTGACAAATGACTATGGGGCTTATTAGAAATAAGCCATATCGGTTCTAGTATTTGTTAAGGCTAACAACCTTAGGTAGAGGGAATTCATTCATTTTATACATTTTTTTCTTTTTTCTCTCTCTCTCTTTTTTTTGAAAGAATGCATCTTTAACCCATGTAGCGAGCCTTAGGATAATGACTCCCAGACCAGTTAGCCTTAGGGCATTAGGTGTTAAGACACCCCTACGAGCTTAACGACTCGGGTTGCCGATGCCTTATTTTTACTTAGAAACTTGTGGATAGTGCAATGTTCAATCCCATTAAGCTTTCTCCTTAATCCATGTAGCGAGCTTTGGGCCAATAGCTCCCAAACCAGTTGGTCTTAGGGTATTAGGTGTTAAGGCACCCCTCAGGCTTAATTGCTCGAATTAAGGAGGCTACAAGACCAAACTTATCCATCATTGCTTTCTTGCTTTCTTTTTTTTTTTTTTTTGCTTTCATTTTTCATTTTTTCATTTTTTTAACTTTCCCCTTCCTTTTGTTGTTATCCTAAACAAAACAAAAGAACTCAAATATTGCAATATTTCATTTCGCCACCCACGATCATACATCAAGTTATGTGTGTGTGTGAAGAAAGATTCATAGATACTTGCTTAATGAGCACATAAGCACACAATTTATTAAATGATAAGGTTGTGAGAGTTTATAGATTTGAATGATTCAAAATGAAATGAATAAGACCTCCTTGTTATAAAATTCAAAAATCAAGACTAAATAATATCAAATAAGTCTTCAAAAATGCAAGAATAAAATGACAAATTGGTTAGAATGGGTTTCAAGAGTTCAAACTGGTCCTCCCTACTCTGCCACTCCTGACCCAGAATGCGTCTCAAGAGGATTTGAACTCCTTACACCGCACTCTGAATCTAATTACTAACTCGCTTTTTTTTTTTGCAAGAAAAAATAAAATTTCAAGACACACTTATATCTACTATCCTTCCCCCCCAACCAAATGAAACATTGTCCTCAATGTTTAAATGTAGAGAGATAAAGTATAGGAGACATTACCTGAAGCTTCTGTTATTCAAGAGAGATGACCTGAAAGACTTATAAAATAAAATGCTAAAAATAAAATAAGGACAAGAAAAAAAATTACAAACGGAGATTCAGATCCAATTTGCACTTTTTGTTTTGCCCTCCTGCCCAATTAATTTGAGTACTAGCTGGGTCAGGTTCATACTCAACATCTTGTAATTTGTCAAGTAGCTCACCAGCAGAAGTGGCAGAAATAAGGATCTTTCTCGCTGAATGAGGGATAAAATTCTGTTCCACAGCTGCATCAACAAAAATTATCAAAGGATCAAAGAAATTTTTGACATTCAACAAACCTATGGGTTTTTTATGGAGATTCAGTTGGGCCCAAGAGGCGATTTGAAAAATTTCTTCAAAAGTACCAAAGCCACCTGGTAAAGCAATAAAGGTATCTGAATTGATGAGCATATGTGCCATGTGTTCATGCATAGAGGAGACCTATAACTCCTTCCCAACCGTTTTTCCAACAATGCTTTCTACAGCCAAAGCTTTAGGAATAACTCCTAACACTTGACTACATCCTACATGTGCAGCTGTTGATACGCAACCCATTACCCCGAGGCTACCTCCCCCATAAACCACATGAATCTTTCTTTCAGCCAGTAGTCTACCAAGGTAATTTGCTACTTTTATAATCTCCTCACTTTTACCCGGTTGAGATCCACAGAATACACATATCCTTTGGATTCGACGTTTTGAATTTCCCTCCATGTCTATGCAACTCTCTAACTATGTGTGAAGAAGAGAACAAGAGATGTGGTATTTATGGAGTGCAAAAAGGTATACTAATGATGATATCTATCTAGGTAGCTCGGTTGTTTGTTGAAAAATTTGACAATAATGCATAAAAATTCAAAAGATGATGAAATAAGAAACCATAAGTCAAACAAAAGATACAAATTAAAAAATGACAGCTATGAGGTATTAAAATTCAAAAATTATGGCACACATGCATATGTACAGGTAGTTGTGACTGTGGCTCACATCTTCCTCTGGTTTTACATCTAGAAATGGCTTAAACACCTTCTATGAGTTGGGGATATGCATCCCATCCAGTTTTTTATAAACTGGCAAACATGGTCGTTTTGAGTCAGATTCCCAAGACTATAGCGTTCCTGCTCATCTCGGAATTGTGTCCACAAATTAAAAATTTCACGCTGCACAAGTCCACAAGAATGCATCTCAAGAGTCGTTCGGATATCATCCAAAGACTCCTTACTCAGTCCATTCTTGATGAACTGTAGTTTATCCTCCCGATTGTTAGACAAATATCCCAAGGAGCGGCAACGCTGGTTACAAGTCCATCTTGCACATTTGGGACAAACTTGTAACCTTTTGGCTCTTCGCTTTTTGGCGTAAGAGCTTTTTCCCATACCTTGCATGTGAGAAACAAGATTATCTGAAAATTCATAAGAAAATCGAACCTTGGCTTCAATTAACCATCTTACTTCGACAGGCATACCCTTACACATCAAAATCTTAGTCTTTCTGCACGAGCTTTGTAAATTTTGAGCAAATCATTTGGAGGAAGAGAGGGAAAATGTTTGTGCAGATTTAAGAGAATGGTGTCCATGCGAGAAAAGAAAGGAAAATGAATGCAAGGTGAGCAACAGTTTTTAGGGAACTGAAAAACCGACTTTAAATGTCACGGAGTACCGTATCCGTCACTTGACCGGGAAAAATCAATCCTTAAAAATGATCGATTAAACCAATGGACTCTTCGTTTTGGTCAAAATTTTCAAAGAATGGTTTTAATCGTTGTCCATTAACTTTAAACACATTACCATTCTTTGGGTTCTCAATTTCAACTGCTCCATGAGGGAAAATATTTTTAACAATGAAAGGCCCAGTCCAATGAGACCGAAGTTTACCAGGAAACAAATGCAATCTTGAATCATACAAAAAAACTTTTTGTGAAGGTTCAAAAGATTTCTAACAATGGATTTGTCATGAAAAACCTTCATTTTTTCTTTGCAGATTTTAGAATTTTCATAAGCCTCATTCCTGATTTCTTCAAGTTCACTCAGTTGGAGTTTACGTAACTTGCAAGCATCATTCAAATTTGTGTTGAATGTTTTAATGGCCCAATAAGCTTTATGCTCAATTTCCACAGGCAAGTGACAAGGTTTTCCATAAACTAATCTATAAAGAGACATTCGTAATGATGTTTTGAAAGTAGTTCGGTAAGCCCAAAGTGCATCATTAAGTTATAAGGACCAATCTTTGCGATTTGGGTTTACCGTTTTTTCTAAAATCTGTTTTATCTCTCTATTAGCTAATTCAACTTGTCCACTTGTTTGTGGGTGATAAGGTGTAGAAATTTTATTGGTTATTCCATATTTCTTCATTAAAGTTTCAAATGGTTTGTTACAAAAATGTGTACCCCCATCACTAATAATGGCTCGAGGAATTCCAAATCTACTTAAGATATTCTCCTTCAAGAATTTGACAACTATTTTGTGATCATTGTTTCGACATGGAATTGCCTCGACCCATTTTGAAACATAGTCTACTGCAACAAGGATGTACACAAAATCAAATGATGGTGGAAAGGGTCCCATAAAATCAATACCCCAATAATCAAAGATTTCAACAACAAGAATGGGATTCAAAGGCATCATGTTTCTTTTTGAAATGAATCCCAATTTTTGACAATTTTCACACGTTTTGCAAAATGCATATGCATCTTTAAATAAGGTGGGCCAATAAAATCCACATTGCAAGATTTTTAGCAGCTGTTTTTCTAGATGAAAAATGTCCTCCACATGCTTCAGAATGACAAAAGTTAATGACACTACTTACCTCATTGTCGGGTATGCATCTTCTTATTATTTGGTCTGGACAATATTTGAACAGATATGGGTCATCCCAATAAAAATTTTTCACCTCGGTTAAAAATTTCCTTTTGTCTTGAGCATTCCAATGAGGTGGCATTTTTCCTGTTGCAAAAAAATTTACAATGTTAGCAAACCAAGGTGTAGTAGCAACAGAAAATAAAAACTCATCAGGAAAAGAATCATTGATAGGTGAAGTTTCAAATAATGTCTCTGTCGTTAGTCTTGAAAGATGATCAGCAACGACATTTTCGGCTCCTTTCTTATCCTTTATTGTGATGTTGAATTCTTGGAGCAATAAAATCCACCGTATCAATCTAGGTTTTGCATCCTGTTTAGTCATTAAATATCTCACAGCTGCATGGTCAGTGTAAACAATTGTTGGAGAGCCAATTAAATAAGATCGAAATTTGTCCAATGCAAATACTACTGCAAGTAGTTCTTTTTCAGTTGTTGTGTAATTCATTTGTGCATCATTTAAAGTCCTACTTGCATAGTATATCACATAAGGCTTTCCTTCTTTTCTTTGTCCTAAGACAACACCAACTGCATAGTCACTTGCATCACACATCAATTCAAAAGGCAAGGATCAATCAGGAGATTGCATAATTGGAGCAATTGTTAAAAGCCCAATTAATGTATCAAAGGCATTTTGACATTCTTGAGTCCATTCAAAAGAAGTATCTTTTATTAAGAGGTTACAAAGAGGTTTAGATATAGCACTGAAATTTCTTATGAACCTCCTATAAAATCCAGCATGCCCTAAGAATGAACGAACCCCTTTAACTGTTTTTGGTGGAGGCAAATGGGAAATTAATTCCACTTTTGCTTTGTCCACTTCAATTCCTTTAGAAGACACCACATGACCTAAGACAATTCCTGAAGTGACCATATAATGACATTTTTCCCAATTCAAAATAAGACCTTTTTCTACACACCTTTTTAGGACTTTTTCTAAGTTTCCAAGACAATTATCAAAAGAGTTTCCAAAGACAGTTAGATCATCCATGAAAACTTCTAAACAATGCTCGACCATATCACTAAAAATGCTTAGCATGCATCTTTGAAAAGTAGCTGGAGCATTACAAAGTCCAAAAGGCATTCTCCTAAATGCAAAAGTGCCAAAGGGGCACGTGAATGTGGTCTTTTCTTGGTCTTCAAGTGCAATGGGAATTTGATAGTAGCTTGAATATCCATCAAGAAAGCAGTAGTAGGGGTTTCCTGCTACTCTTCCAAGAATTTGGTCAAGGAAGGGTAAGGGAAAATGGTCTTTTCTAGTGACAGCATTTAATTTTCTATAATCAATGCACATCCTCCAACTAGATGAGACACGAGTTGGCAATAATTCCCCTTTTCATTTTTAACTACTGTAATGCCAGATTTTTAGGTACTACTTGTGTAGGGCTTACCCACTTACTATCAGAAATAGGATAGATAATTCCACATCAAGTAGTTTGAGAACTTCAGCCCTAATGACCTCTTTCATGTGTGGATTTAATCTCCTTTGAGGTTGTTGAGATGTTTTGGCATTTTCCTCTAAATGTATTCTATGTGTGTAAATTAAAGGGTTAATGCCTTTTATATCTTTTAAAGTCCACCCAATTGCATTTTTATGCCTTTTAAGCACTTTTATCAACTTACCTTGTTGCTCGCATGTGAAGGATGAAGAAATTACCACCGGATATGTCTGATTCTCCCCAAGATATGCATATTTCAGTCCTTCAGGTAAGGGCTTCAATTCTAACTTGGGAGCTTCCTCTTCCTTGCTTTCATTCATTTGCCCCAATTCTTCAAATCTTGATTTTGAGCCTTTTTCCAACACCTGTGCACAATCCAGTAAAGAACACATATTAGAAAGATCATGTTCTAGTTCCATACTTGATTCTAACGAATTCACTAAACAAGTTTCCAAAGGGTCAGAAGAACTCCCTTTTTGGATGTGATCTTCCACAATAGATTCGATCATATTAGCCTCCTCAATTTCATCTTCTTCTTCATATGGTTGTTTGCACATATTGAAAACATTAAGTTCCAATGTCATGTTCCCAAAAGATAGCTTCATGACTCCATTCCTGCAATTAATCAAAGCATTAGAGGTAGCTAGAAATGGACGCCCTAAAATGACAGGAATTGAATTACATACTTCCACTGGTTGTGTGTCCAAGACAATAAAATCTACTGGGTAAATGAATTTATCGACTTGAACTAACACATCTTCTACTACTCCTCTTGGTACTTTAATTGATCTATCAGCAAGCAAAAGAGTCACAGAAGTCGGTTTTAACTCACCTAGATTGAGTTTCTGAAAAACCGAATATGGAAGCAAATTCACACTAGCACCAAGATCAAGTAAAGCTTGTTCAATTTTATGGTCTCCAATAACACATTAAATTGTAGGACAACCTGGATCCTTATATTTCATTGTATTATTATTTTGAAGAATAGCACTTACTTGCTCGGCTAGAAAGGCCTTCTTTTTCACATTCAGTTTTCTTTTCACAGTGCACAAGTCTTTCAAAAATTTTGCATAAGAAGGTACCTGTTTGATCACATCAAGCAAGGGAATGTTGACCTTTACCTTTTTGAAAATTTCAAAGATTTCAGAATTGTGAGTTGGCTTCTTTTGTGTGGCTAATGCTTGAGAAAATAGAGGCACAGATGAGGATTTGGTTTCCTCTTCGCTAGGTATTGGTTTGGCAACCCCTTCCTGCCCTTTAGAGATTGATTCTTCTTCTTTCTCACAAGGGTCAGGAATGTATTTTTCAATGACCTTACCATTGCGAAGGGTCATGATTGACTTGGCTTGATCAAAATAATGGTTACTTGAACTCCCTGCATTTGCGTTAGATTGATCTTTGGGGTTTTGCAATGTTTGAGAAGGAAATTTTCCCTTCTCTTAGATGCTAAATGTAGATGCAAATTGTGCAAGAATTTCTGACAAATTTGCTAATGTTTGAGCAGTTTGACTATGGAAAGTCTCTTGCTTTGTAGTGAATGAATGCAATGTTTCTTCAAGGTCATTCCTAGGAGGAGGAGCATATGCATGATCATGAGAATTTTGAAATTTTTGTTGTGTTTGAAAAGGGGCTTGTGAAGATTGTGCATGACTATTATTTCTCCAACTAAGATTTGGATGATTTCTCCAACCAGGATTATAGGTTTGTGAATATGGATTATGATTTGGCCTTTTGAAAGTGTTCAAGGCATTGGCTTGTTCATGGAGACATTCCCTAAAGGCAGGCAAAGTTGGGCAATCATCAGTAGAATGGTCATTGTCATCACAAATATTACAGACATTTTCTTGAATAGAATTCAATTGACCACTCTTTTTCATTTCTAAAGCCTCAACTTTTCTAGCTAGGGATGCATATTTGGCTTGAAGGTCACGGTCTTCCCTAATGTTGTAAATACCTCTATTGGATGTCGAGATTTGGGCCTTGCTTGGTACCTCATAGGTGCCAGCAGTGTCCCAATTTTGTGCCTCTTCTGCCAAGGAATCTAGGAAGTCAAGTGCTTCCTCAGGATCTTTTTCTTTAAATTCTCCATTACACATTAATTCCACTAGTTGCCTATCTTGAGGTGTTAACCCTTCATAAAAGTGTGAAACTACTCTCCAAGTCTCAAAACCATGGTGAGGACAGGTATTAAGTAGTTCCTTATACCTATCCCAACATTGGTAAAGAGTTTCCCCTTGTTTTTTAGAGAAATCAGAAATTTGTCTTTTCAGGGAATTTGTTCTATGGGTGGGAAAATTTTTTTTCAGAAATTGTTGTTTCATCTCATCCCATGAACTGATGGAATTCGACCTCAAATTTTGTAGCCATGTTCTAGCTTTATCTTTAAAAAAAAAGGAAAAAGCTTTAATCTAATGGTATTTATGCTACAATTTGGGTCAGTGTAGGAGCTACATACCTCTTCAAAGAGTTTCCAGTGCGAATATGGGTTCTCCATGTCAAGGCCATGAAAAGTGGGTAGAAGTCGAACAAAACTTGGTTTGAAATTGAAATGGATTGAATCTGGAGGAGAAAATACACAAGATGGTGCACTAGTCCTTACCGGATTCATGTAGTCTTCGAGGGTTCTTCGTTGGTTTTGATCATTTTGTTGCGAACGGTTGTCCCCTTCATCCATGAATATTTTCTCATGATTGTCGGCCATGTTTTCTAAGGAAGATGATGTTTTTCTAACAAGTCTATCACTAGATGTTCGTGACCAAATTTTCATACAAGAAAGAGAGAAGAAAAGAGAGGAAAAGATGAACACAAAAAAATAAAAAATTTAGATCTAAGATGAGAAAAGGGAATACTTACAATTTTGCACGTCAATTTTTACCTTTCCCGGCAATGGCGCCAAAAACTTGACACATCCAAAAAAGGATTGTCTCCCAAGTATAGGAGTGTCAAAGTAATAAACCCGGTGAGACCGGGGTCGATCCACGAGGAAGGAGATTTTGGCGTTACAAATTATAAGATAAGCAAATATGATATGAATAATTCAAAGAAATGACAAGATAATATCAATAAATATGTAAGATGGTAGGCGGTATTACCGACCATTCAAATATAAAACAAAAAGCAAGAGGAGGTAAAACCATCCATGGAAATAGGTGGTATAACCAACCATAGTAAATTAAAGAACAATTTCATAAGGTGGTAGAACCTACCATAGTAAAATAAAAAGTTCATAAACAATAGAATAATTAAAATACAAGAGGAATTAACACAATAACAATGAAGGCTAAGGTTAGGGGATCCGCCCTTGATATTTCAAATAAGGATAATTAACCCATTTTAGTTATATGAATTATATTTGTTTCATTACCAATATTTATACCACTTCTTGTAAATGGGTTCAAGCATCCAATGTACCAATCACCATATGTCTACAACAAATCAAGGTTCCTAACTAGATTCGTGTCGGTAAGGAAGAACTATACATCATCTAGAAAGGATCCAAGCATTTGATGTGCCAAGGATTGTCGACAATGGATCAAGACCTCCACTTTACGAGTGGTGTCAAGATTGATTAAGAAATTAAATATAAATCATATTGAATAAACATTGTAAGATTAAGATTATTAAGCACATATTAAGGGTTAGAGAATCCTTATTCTCATATCAAGGGTTTCACCCTTTCACCTTAGCAAAAGAGAAATTAGAAGAACATTATAATAGAAAGAAAATAAAATGCAAGAAAAAGGAAATTCATTAATAACATAAACACACAAAACATAATACAAGATCCTAGCCAAAGCCAAAATGATCCAGCCAAGGCCAAGATGCCCTAATGGGTCACAAGGCACCTCTATTTATAGATACATCTAGGGGCAAACTTGTCAAATTACAAGGGCATAATTGTCAAATATTAGTTGTAAATATCTTTGACAATTGGGATCATTAGGCACCGACTTTGACCATCAATTTTGACATCGAAATGTTATGAATTTTAATCATATGTCTTCATGAAAGTTGTAGATATTTCTCTCAGCTTTCTAGAACATATTGATTTGCACAATTTGGATACGTATTTTGAGAGATACGGTCCAAATACTGAGGCCTGGTCAGACTGGGCCAAGACTGTAGATGGATTCACTTCAAGCACAATTTTGTTTAACTAAGAGCCCGAATTTGATT
This sequence comes from Boswellia sacra, assembly GCA_013180625.2. Classification (NCBI taxonomy): domain Eukaryota; kingdom Viridiplantae; phylum Streptophyta; class Magnoliopsida; order Sapindales; family Burseraceae; genus Boswellia; species Boswellia sacra. The sequence goes on along the minus strand of SNVD02013716.1, from coordinate 71,070 downwards.
ATGCCTGTGAAATACAATCTTGTAGACAATTGAATCAGTTTTCCAAAACATTAAGAATAGCACCATTATGATCTATAAATAGAGAGTTATGCTCATTTTACCGAACTTGTAACAAAACCAAAATTAAGAGGAAGTTAATTCCAAAGATGCAAAGACTACAAATATGCTTAAGTTGAGGAATTTAATGACACTATTAATGCAATATGATGAACTAAGCTCTTATTAAATATACATATTTAAGCGTTCATCAGCTGCAATTCACTAAATTCTTGTTTGTACAATTTTAGGTTTGTTTTATAGTGCTAACTCACTATCGTACACTGGCCTAATCTTTGTAAAATAAAATCCTAACAAGATCTTAAACTCTAGTGACACTACCCACTCTCTGCTGTTGATAGCTTAACAATACATTGTTAAGTAACATATAACAACAATGTCTGGCACTGAATTACATAAACACTCAACTTGCAAGTTCTCTCGAGTGAGTACTAAGTCATACAAACTAACATAAAATTCATACATGATCACAACTTCTTATACATGAATAAAACTCTCTCAAAACATTAACAAAGTTGCATTTCACTTTTGCATTAAAGCTATTCTTAATGTCTTGAAATGCGACAACATAATTACATATATGTCATGTGAAATAACATTATATGTGGTGTGAAATTTGGCTGCCCTTCTCATCAATATCTCATAGAATCTTAATCAAACTCAATTGCTAAGAATAGGATAATGATTAATAATATAAGAAGTAATATAAATGAACTCCAAAGTAAATTATGACATAAATAAAATATACTCCAAAATAAACTAGGATGCTAGAATAATATCACAATCTCATAAGAGATATTCAATATGAATCTAATACTTCTTAAAATAGACTTCTAGAAACAGCAAAACAAGAAAGAATATAACCCAATGTTTTAATTACAAGTTTGTCCAAAATAATCGCGTGCATGGCACATGCCAATGTATCACATTTGATACTAACATAAAGGATCGTCATCCTTGCCCATACTAATCAGTGATGATGAAAAAAAGTATCAAAAGTAAAGAAGTGAAGGGTATTTGGGACCAGATTCCCAAACAGGATCCTCTACATGACTTTTGGAGATATTTTGATAAAGAAACTGTTGAGGTAAAGAATTTTGAGAAAGAAGAAGAGGTGCAAGGAGTGACTAGGAGCGGGCTCTTTAATCCAAAAAGGAAAGCTGAAGAAAACAATAAAAGGGATGCAGAAGAAAAGAAGGCTAATAAAAAGAAAGAAGAAAAAAAGAAAGACGACAATCTAGTCCTTCAACAGCTAAAAAAGACACAGGCCAAGATCAGTGTTTGGGATTTGCTGATGGCCCCTCAAGAGCATAGGGAGGCAATGGCAAGGGCATTAGTTGATGTCCTGATTGACATGATGTCAACACCAAAGGAAATGATTCTTACTATCTCAAATGGGAGAAAATAAGGGGGTAATCACATTTATAGATGTTGATTTGCCGCAAAAGGAAAAAGTCACAATAGGCCACTGTTCGTTACTGCAAAAATCCATAGGAGGAGGATGCCTACTATGATGGTTGACAATGGTTCTGCTATCAATATGATGGTGAGGAACTATCACTTAGAATGAATAATTAGAATAAATATATGATTAATACATGCTTGAAGAGGCTTGATAAATATTGAATAGACTCACATATGATGGTGATGAATTCTTTATTTATCGAGTCTTGAATTGATTTGATTGGATTGACTATAATATATGCATGAACATGATATATTTTATCTTTGAATATTTGAGTGCTAGAAGTAGTTTTACTGTATTATTAAATAAAAATTGTTGTAATTCTACTCCAATTTCCCTCTATTTGCAAGGCAATGTAAACTCTATTCTTCTCCTTCTTTCATTGTATGAATATACAACAACTACGATTAAAAATCACCTTATTTGTTTAGTGAAAAAAGAATTTGAAAATGTGTGCCTAAAATGAACTATTTAAGTTGGCTGTCTAACAACTTCAAACTATTTTTATTTTGTATTTGCTAGTGGAGGTCGGATTTATATCCGAGCGGGTTGAAGGCTGGTACCTAACTTCCCAGGCCTACCTTTGAAGGGATAAGGGTAGTTTAATTCCTAAAGCGAGGGATCATATTGTCGTCGTCCAATTTTCTAATAGAAAATTAGGTGATGGCTCCATATTCTAGACATGCCATGGCTTGTTTGTGCTCCTTTAAGTTTTGAAAGAGGCTTTAACACAGTGTCATAGTCACAAACGCTTTTGCAGGATGAAAGCCTAGTTCATAGTGGTGACTCCACTAGGGATATGAGAAGTTAATTCCGATTGGATGTCAAATACTAATAGCTTACTTTGTTATTTTGAGTCCTTGTATCACTACGCACTGCACACAATGAGCATGAACTGCCCAAACTAGTCGTGTGGCATTGGCATGAGAAGTCTTTGGCTCCATTTGACCCTTAGATGACTCATGTCGATGTCACCACATTTAAGCATGTACCATTGACTTGGTATAAAAGAAAAAAAAACCAGCCCAAGGGGGCATCCCTCACTCAAAGAAACCGAGACCATTGGAACCTTGAGACTCAAGCCTATAGAAACAAATCTAGAAATTTCCAATAGGATGAATGTCCAAAATCCATATTGAAATGCATGTCCATGGATGTAAATTTCACATGATGAGAATAACATTGACTCAAACCTTATGAAACCATGAACGAATGTCAGATGTCAAATTACCCATAAGGAACAAAACGGAGGCATGTGCCATAAGTTAAGGTTATCGTGACATTTACAGTGATGTTATGATAATCTTGAAGAATCATACATCAACTTTAAAAGGAATGTCGAGTTTCACATGTCGAATGAACTTCAAATTTAAAGACCACTAGATTTAAGTAGCTTCTAATCATCATTCTTTAGGAGCTTCAAAAGAGATAGAGAGGTTGGAAAGAGGCCTCAAACATGTTGAAAAGCGCAAAGAGGCATTGGGAAGCATGAAAGAAAACTCGAGAAATGAGCGAGAAAGTGTTGAAAGGTGTGAAAAGAAGTGCAAAGGAGCATTCTTAAATAGTGTCAGAAGAAGTGGTGCGTTCGAAACTAGCAAGTATACTAGTCGCACAAGTAATAAATTGACAAGTAAAATATCATTCCCACGAGGATTGATTATAATTAAATTTGTTATTAGACAACAATAATAGAATAAATGGGGGGTTTTTGTTGAATATTAACTAAATGAAATATGCAAATGAAGAATAACACAACACAAAGTTAAATGAAGTGAGAAATAATCAATGGAAGAAACTTAGTTAAGGGATCATTCTCTACCACAAGATATGAATTTGCAAATCAACTATAGAATTGTCATCCAATTGCAACATTGAAATTATCAACCGTAGATAACAACAAGCTTTATTACCCCAATCTTTCCTTACTTTGTCATTAAATAAAATAAGCTCTTTATTTAATCTATATCCATTAAACAACCTATAACAAGCTCTCCAAATTTAATTCGATGGAAGCATTACAATAAGAAAGATGGGTTGCTCTAAGCAATAAATATACAAGCTCGAATTATTTAACTTAGATTATATTCTCTAATTGCAATCTTCGACCATAATTTTGCTACTAACGATTAGAAATTAAAGACAATTACAAATAAAGATTTCTAGTCTCGCAAAGAAAACAACTAGATTCTATTTAGTTGATCACCCAAATAAAATCAGCAAGTAATCATAAGCATTGAATATTGGAAAATACATGTAACTTCAATTGGATAATTGGATAATAATTTCTTGAACAATCAACTCACAAAAACCATATCTAAGGCTTTGACATCACCCTAAGTCAAACAAGATTTAGTTACACATGTTCAAACACAACATAAATATAATATAACATAGAGAAATTTTTGAAAATGAAAAAGAAAAGAAACAGTTAGTAAATCCTTTGAAAATCTCCTCTGTAGATGAATCTCCTTAGGATTGTAGTTCCTCCTCTTTTCAAGCATTCTTTCTCCTTTAAGAACTCCAAAAGAAGTGAGAAATCAAGAGACGTAGCTGCCAACTCATTCTCCCCCATCTTGTCATAAAAATAAAACCCTAAAATATGCTACAGTGATTTGTAAAATTACAATTTTGCACTACTCATACCATTTTAATCATAACTTCTGGTAAACTATACAAATTCATGAACCGTAAATTTCTCTAGAAACTAGACTTCTAGAGCTTTCCAATGGTCTATAACACACTATCTAATTCATTGTAGATCAATAAAATTAAATCTCAGAATTTGGTTGTCTAGTAGAGGTGAAAATGAGAGGTTTCACTTCAATTTGGTGTAAGCTCCTCCAAAACTCCAACAAAACATCAAAACCATACAGTTAGATAGTGTATAGAAGAATTGATATAAAAATAATATATAAATAAATACCTATCAAATTCTCCCACAAATAGACTTTGCTAGTCCTCAAGCAACTAAAATGATATGAAAACAAAACCAAATCTAAACAGAATCACAAATAAAACAAAACACACAAATGCTTTGACATGCAAATAGGCCTTAAAGATTGCACTTAATTATAACCCAAGGAAATTTTCAAAATTTTGCACTTGATCATGAATTTCATCTCATAGATTAGTTTTGCTCCACTTCTACTCCTCTAGTGCTTGTGTGTAGAGCCATTCTCACCTAATCACTTATGACCTGGATAAGTTTATGCATAAAAATGAATCACATTTAATAATGAAGAGGTGCACATAAATGAACTCATAGACCTACTTTTCAGGTCACTATCCACTAATGTAGGCAGGCACAACACCAAGGATCAAGTAGGGCTTTATTAAGCTTGTAATGTTTAGCTAGGGTGAAAGTATGATAAAGGATAATAATTTAGCTCAAATCACCCACAAACACTTAAATCATTGAAGACTATGTAGACCTCAACCCCATTATATAAATTCATTTCAATTCATCGGGTAATCCTCAACTTATTTATAAGCACTTTTTCTCTTTATTTACACATGACATATGAGACTACACCGTTAAACTTATTTGTTTCTTTCTTTTTAAGGACACTTAAGGGCATAGCTCTCAATTTCCTTCTCTTTCACTTTTTTTTTTCTTTTTCTTTTTTTTTTCATTTTTTCAACTACCCTTGCCCCACGCTTAAACAACACATTATCCTTAATGTTTAAGTAGGTGGAAGATAGGTATAGATTTTTTTTCTTTTCTTTTCTTGAACAAAAACAATAAAACTCACTTTCATTACTCATTACAACACCTAACCTCTCTCAAATTCTCAAAACCATAGCACAGCTAAAAACGTAATTATGAATGATCTACATGATCATATGTAAGAGATAAACTGTTTGAAAAAATTCCATTGAGGTTAGGAAATCTTTTAGTGAGTTGACAAAGAAAAAGGCTTAAAGAAGCTTAAAGGGATAACTAAGGATTAATGTTATATAAAGGTTGGCTAAAAAGGCTCAAATAGTACAAAGATTGCCTAAATCATTTCTCCAATGTCGTATAGTCTAGGATTTTGCCTCAAGTGACCATCAAACAGGTTCTAGAATTCATTGAAATCTTATGAAACACTTAATTTGCATAAACCTTCTGTAAGTAAACAAATAACTCAGTGATTATGGCTATGTGCTCAATGTTGCGCAAGAAATCAAAAGTACAGCAAAAACCAATAAACATTTCAAGCACATAGATCTATGCATCATTTGTCGTTTTCTAAAATTTATTCTCAATTCAATCATTGCATTATCATCAACCCACAAAATGCAAGAAAGGAGGTATATGGCATTGTTAGACCTCAGTCAAAATTGTATATTTCAACAATCCTTAGGAGAAACCCTTTATTCTATCAGTTTTTATTTTTTTCCACTAATTTTTTTTTTAATCGGACCTGATAAAGACAAAAACACATAAAAACTTTAAATTACATAAAATTTTACTCATAGAATAACAAAATCCAACTGTTAGAAAACAAAAACAAGTTAGTTAGAATGAGTCTCAAAAGTTTAGAAGTTAGCCTCCTTATTCGGCCATTCTAGATCGCCATTCTGGATCGAAGAGATCCAAAATGTATTTCAAGAGAACTTGAACTTTTTAAGGCACCACTCTAAAAGGCAAGAATAGAAAATATTACCTGGGGTGAAAGTCGAAAGAAATAACGTGAAAAATCTTGAATAGACATAATAAAAAGAAAGCAAACAAAAGTGAAGCAAACCAGCAGATAAAGATTACAGGTGGAGCGTCAAATCTAGTTTATGCTTTTTATTGCCTTCCAAAAACAAATCTACCCTAGCTGTTGCTAGACAAAATGTATGGATGAATTCTTGTAGCTTGTCAATCAATTCCTCCGCAGTTGAAGTTGTAACCAGGATTTGCCTTGTCAACTGTGAGATGAAATTCTATTCTACTGCTTGTTAAGAAAAGAAAACAAACCATCAAAAAAATTATTGACATTTAACAAAATAATAGGTTTTCGATGGATGTTTAGTTGGGCCTAGGAGTTGATTTGAAAAATTTCATCTAATATACCATAAGCACTTGGTTAACCTATAAATGCATCAAAGTTACAAAGCATATGTGCAATTCGCCCATGCATGCTCGAGACTTGTAACTCTTCCCTATGTTACCTATGATATGTCTTACAGCTAATGGTTTAGGGATAATGCCTAGAACCTGGCCTCCCCTTAAGTGTGTAGATATTGACACACGCCCCATGAGCCCAAGGCTACCCTCATCATAAACTAAATGAATACCTCTCTCAACTAATACCTTACCAAGATCAAGAGCGGATACTACGAACTTTTCATCTTTGCCAAATTGAAATCCACAAAATACATATATATTTTGAAATCATCCAATTGGTGTTTTCTCCTTTTCTACATGTGCCCTGATCATGTGTATGACAATGATGCATGGCAGATGCTGTGTTTTTCAAGGTCAAGAGATGTTATAATAATGACATTTGAAAATATGGAGAATGGATGGATACACACATAATGTTCTCAAATTTAACACATGGGGACATAATTTCGATGGGGTTGCTAGATGCATATTTATCGCCCCAAGATTTGAAAAATTGAGATATGCTTTTGGCGAAGGTTGACAATACCCCCATACTTGTCTCCCACATGTCCTTATTTCGTGGGTAATCGTGTGTTTTGTCAAAAAGAAAACTTGAAATTAAAACAAATAAAATCAATAAACAACAACAACACAAAGACAAAAACAATAAACAAATCAAACAAAATAGGAGAAACAAATTTTAATAATAATAAAACACATTCAAATATATAAGTAGTTGTGATTATGGCTCACATCTTTCTCTGGTTTTACATCCAGCAATGGCTTAAATGCCTTATATAAGTCAAGGATTTGCTTCCTATCTAGTTTTCTTATAAATTGGTAAATAGGGTCTTTTTATTCACATTTCCTAGACTATACTGCTGCAATTCATCATAAAATTGTGTCCATAGTTTAAGCAATTCATAGTGAACAAGTCCACAAGAATGTAACTTAAGCGTTGGTAAAATATTATCCAGAGACTTATTACTCAGACCATCTTTAATGAACTTAATTTTATCTTCTCTATTCTTGGGCACAAAACCTAATGACTGATAACTCTATTCAAAAGTCTATCTAACACATTTACAACATACTTGTAACCCCTTCTCTCTTTGCCTTTTGGCATAATAGCTCTCCCCTAGACTAGGCATGTACATTGTAAAATTAATGTCAAGCTCACCGAATAATCTTACCTTAGCTTCGATAAGCCGTCGGATATCTGCAGGCATATTTAAGAACATCAACATCCAAAGTCTAGTCAATTGTACTTTATAAATTTTGAACACAATATTTTGAGGAAGTGAGTGGAAATATTTACGAAGGTTTGAAAAAAAGCTATCGATATCCATTGAAGAGGAGAAAATGAAAGATATTACCGATAATGCATTTGAATCTGTTCTTCTCCAAGATAAGCACATTTCAACCCTTCAGGCAATGGCTTCAGCTCCCGTTTGAATACTTCCTCAAGCTATTGTGTAAATGAGTGCAAAGCACAGAATAATCAAATTGAACAAAGATAATAAAATAAAATAAAGACACAAAAAAGAAATAAAAACACAACAGCAAACAAAATTAAAAAATAAACAACAAAGAAATGAGACAGATTGCAAAGAGAGATAAAACTTGATCAATTATGACAGATAGATCCCACAAAAAGAATCTCCTCCAGATACAAAAAAAAAAAATTTATCATTAAATAAGCCATCTTTTCCCTTTTTTTAAAATAAAAACATTGGGTTTGTGAATGGGGTTTTCATCCCGCCAGAGCATTTACTAGTTCGACACTGTGTCAAAGCCCCTTTCGAGGCTTAAAAGAACACAAATGAGCCATGGACACGTCTGGAGAATGGAGTCGCTGTTGATCCAGGTATGGCAACCCAAGAGGGGGGGGGGGGGGGTGAATTGGGTTTTTATTTATCAAAAAGGATTTGTAAAACTTTTCTTGAAATATCAAAATTAGTTTACTCTTTCTTTGAGAATGAAGGTGAAGAAGATGAAATTGGAAGTTATCAAATATTTTATCAAGAGAATAATAATGATGAACAATCACAAGTGCAAGTAAATGTAAAGAGTATAGGGATAGAGAGAGTGCAAACTCGATGTACGTGGTTTGGCAAACCTTGCCTACGTCCACGGGCTCTTAGCTCCACGAGCTAAGCTTTTCACTAAGTTGTAGAAATCTTTACAACTTGCTTGATGAACAACCTCACCAAGACTTTTTCTTCCAACTCTTGATAACACCACACCAAGAGTTCTTCTGGATGAACAACCTCACCAAGGCAACTTCCTTCAACCCCTGATAACACCACACCAAGAGTTCTTCTTGATGAACAACCTCACCAAGGAAAGAATTCTCTCAAGGATAACTTTTATCCTTTACAAGTAGATCTCACTCTCACCACAATACAAGAACAAAGAAAATTTTTACAACAAAAGTACAACTCTCTTCAAAGAGTAGATAAAGAATATAAAAGCTCTCTAAACTTGATATTTCTCTTATTTGTGGCTTGATGGATTCTTCTCTTCACTTCTTGTTGAATGCATGGGAGAAGGGCTCCTTTTATAGGCAAATGAGATGAACTTAATCAAGTGAAGACACCATCTCCAAATTTTCTGCCCACCATAAAAACTATAATTTTGTCTGCCATTTTTTTTAATGTTCTCTTTGAAATTTGAAAATCTACAAAACCTAAAAGATCTACACAATTGAATACGATTTTCAACACATCAAGAACCAAGTCATTTGGATATCTGTAGCTCAAGATATGGCCAAAAAACCATTCGGTGCTCATGTGACTTGATTTTTCTTCCTTGTGTCAGTCCACCAAATTGAGTGATAATTCTGTCAGCCTTCCATTTGAAATTTGAATTTATTCAAAACATAAAAGATCTGCATATTTGAATTATCTTTCCAAAACATTAAAAATCAAAGCATTTAGATATGTCTATCTCAAGATACGGACAAATCATCATTCAGTGCTCATATGAGTTGATTTTTCTTCTCTGTGTTAGTCCACCGAATTGCATGTCAATTATGTCAGCCTTCCATTTGAAATTTGAATTTATTAAAAACATATGAAATGTGCCTCATTATGTCCTCTTTCCAATGCCATAATAATCACGTCATTTTGAATTTTTTAGCTCATGATATGTCCAAAAGTGTATTTGATGCTCATGTCAGCTGCTTCCATTTGTCTTTCAAATTGTATGATGATTTGGACAACCTTACACTTGAAATTTAAATTTCTTTAAAACATACGAAATGTTATAAATTGAGTAAGCTTTCCAAAGGCTTAAGAATCACGTCATTTGGACATCTGTAGAGAAATATATGACCAATTGATTGAACATTTCTCATGTATCATATTCCTTGAATAAAACCTTGTTCTTAAACTTTGGTGCCTTTAACATGTAGTCTTCTCCTTAGCTTTAACACTTCATTTTAATAAGCCTCTTCTTGATTTTACAATTATTTCAATGATATTACTCTTGCACATAAATAAACATGCTAGTAAATCTCAATTAATCAATGTGTATTGTTATCATCAAAATTATCATGTAGCCTTAAGGCTAACAGTCGCCACCCAATTCTTCAATTGGGAATGAATGAGGGCAGTTTGATCCCTCACTTTGAAACCTAAACTACCCTCATCCATTAAGAGATGGGTTCAAAAAGTCAGGTACAAGTTCCTTGACTTGCCCGGATGTAAATCCAGCCTCCACTTGAGAAACACTAAATAGGAATAGCTAGTGTTGTTACTTAGTCTGCTTAAGTCGTTCATTTTATACACACATTTTCACTTTATCTTCTTTAAGCAAATAAGGTGATTATTCAATCAAAACAGTATTATATTCATACATAGAAAGAGGGAGGAGAATGGAATACATTTCAGTCAAACAAGGGGGAAAGAGGGAGAGGATTACATTGCTCTTCAACAAATAAAGTAAATTCTGCTTTAAGACTTCAAATATAGCATTCATTCATTCAAATAAATCATACATTCAAATATAAAATATAAATAGTCAATTCAAGACTTAATAGATAATGAATCCCTCACAACCATATGTGAGTCTATTCAATATTTATTAAGCCTCTTTAAGCATATACTTATACATTTATTCATTATAAGTAATGGTCTCTCACCATCAATGTAAGTCCACCAGCACTTCATGGCATCATCATAATCATGCTTCTAATCACAGTGCATTCATATATTCATTAATGTCAAAATACAAAGCCATAATCTAGAATCATGGCATTCTAGCCTAGATTTGATAATTCTATCATGGCCTTCTACCTGTTGCTATTCTAGCATAATTAATATTAATTTATAATGGATCATGGCATTTCTAGCCTAATTCACACAATCAAAAACAACCAAAATCAAATAAGGCTATTCTAGCTCAATCTAAGCATTCAAGGGGCAATATGGTAATTCTTACATATTCTATGCTATTTCCTAGCATTCTTCAAAGCAATCGTAAATTCTCCTATCGTGATTCTAATAATGTGCTCCTAAGCATGATTCTAAGACATTTGTAAACAAAATTAAATTCCTATTCATGTTTCTAAATAAGGAAAGGAAAAAAGACTTACCTTGACAAGCATTTCCACCTTGCAACACAAACAAAGGATAAAACAATTCTATCAAATCCTAAGCATGCTTCTAAGCATCAAAATAAATCCTAAACATGCTTATTTTAAGCATAAATAAACCTAAACATGTTTAATTCTAAGCAAGAAAAATAAAGAAGAAAATATGAGGGAGAAGAGAAAACTACTCTCAGGACGTAACCTTTCTAGGTTTAGAGCAATAAAAAACACCCAAAAAAATATTAGGTTAAAGAAGACTCCTTGAAATTCTCACAAGTGGATCCTAGAGGGGGAAAGAGAGAGAGAGGATTTTTAGATGTCTTGAAACTGAGAAGGATGAGGGTTTATATATTTTAACAGTCGGGCGGCTGTTGGCTAACAGTTGGGCGGTTATTGACCTCTGAACCTTCATATTTTGCAACTTTATAGTGCAGTCCCTTTTGACCTTCATTTATTCAATCACATATAGCTTTTCAAGTTCAACTTCGATTTGTTTCTGTAAATTTATATGAAAACTAGACATCTGTAGCTTCACAATAGTATATAACTCATCATTAGATTCCTTATGGATTAATTTCTATGAATTTTTTAAGTCACATGTTAGTTTTTAAGACCTTTCATCGATTCTTTCTGACCCTTCTCTTCTTCGCCTCCAAAGGCATTTTGGTCATTTTTACCTCTCGATATTCATCTTTATTTCTTCATCGCACCTCAAAAATTCAGTATCTATAGCATAGCTACTACTTTGTAGAGGTTTGTGAGACACAAAAGTTAACAAGGTACTCTTGCTTCCCCTTTCTTTCTTCCCTCTTCACCTTCGTTCTTCTTATATAGACTTTCTCATCATCTCTCTCTCTCTTATTCTATTCCTACAAAAAGGTCCCTTCAACTGCTGAGGTGCCAATTCTAAGGCTAGATATGCCCATGCGAGAGCTAGCACGCCCATCTAAGGGCGGATGTGCCCATGCAAGGGCTAATATGCCCATCTAAGGCTGGATGTGCCCATTTAAGGGGGACATGCCTATTCAAGGGCCAATGTGCCCATCTAAGGGTAGATGTGCCCATTCAAGGGCTAGAAAGCATACTTATGATGCTACGATAAAACACTCCTCAGTGCAGCTACTTCTTAGGATTTCTAATACTGTTCAGTACACCTACTTCTTAGGGTTTCTAACACTCTTAGTGCATCTACTTCTTAGAATTTCTAACACTCTTCAATGCACCTACTTCTTAGGATTTCAACACTCTTTAGTATGCCTCTTCTCAAGGCTTGTGCTTATTCTATTTAAATGCACCTACTTATTAGGGCTTCCTTCTAATATATGCCCACTGAGAAAATGTTCTCTCATGTACTACTTCATGGTCTTTAGACCTTCTTATTCTTCATGCCTTCGACTAAGTATCCTTCATATTTTCTATGATTTCTTTAGAACTTGCGTTCGTTGGTTTTCATGCTCGTCTTCTAAGTATTCTTCAAGTTTCTTTAATCTACTCCAAATTTCGAATTTAATGGGTTTCATGCCCAAGTACTGTTACTTCTATTCCTGATTTCTTCTAGTCCACTGGGAAAATTTCTTGATTTGATATGTTCTTTATTCTCGATTTCTTTTATATTCCTCATGGTCTTCATTGGGGAATTCTTATCATATTGTTGATTCTCTGACTCACTAGGGATCTTTCCCTTGCTCTTGCAAGTTCTTGCAAAATATTACACATCTTCATGATTTGAACCAATTCAAATTTTACCTCGTATGCTGAATTCTTCAACATGCTTCTTTCTAGTCTTTAGAGGAATTCTTCTATGTGAATCAGTCATAGATTACATTGGTTGATGTCATTCATCATTTTTTGTGAGTTGTTAAATTGTTGGCATTGCCAAGTGCTTCTCACCGAGTTGTTCAAAGATTCCTTTGATGTTTTAAGGTCGATTTAAAGTGTTCTTCTCTATTCTCTCTTCTTTCTCTCTCGTTTCTTTTTCTTTTCTCTTTTCTGTTTTCTCTTTTCTTTTCTTTTCTTTTCTTTTCTTCTTTCTTTTCGTGACCTTTTTACCCTTTTACCTTTCCAACTATCTGACTATGAATCTTTTACTATTTTTCAAATGCTTTCTTCTAGATGACCTTTCATCTTCAAGACAAATGAACATCAAATTTCTTCTACAAATTCCTTTTTCAAAGATGCCATCTTCTTCAAAGGAGATTCCTCCTTCATGGTGGATGCCTTCATCAAGGAAGATCCCTTCTTCAAAGGAGATTCTTTCTTCAAGTTGAACATTGAATTTCTTCTTCAAAATCCCTTATTTAGGGTAAACTTCAAGTTCCTTCTTCACGGTGAACTTCCTTCTTCAAAGGAGATGCCTTTTCAAGTGGGACGCCTTCTTCATGGTGGATGCCCTCTTCAGGGGAGGTTCCTTCTTCAAGGTGAACATCGAATTTCTTCTTCAAAATCCCTTCTTTAGGGTAAACTTCAAGTTCTTTCTTCAAAGTGAACTTCCTTCTTCAAAGGCGATGCCTTTTCAAGGTTGACGTCTTCTTCATGGTAGATACTTTTGCACATCGTGCTGCTTCTGATGGGTCTCATCGAGATTCACTTGCACATCGTGATACTTCTATTGGGCTTCATTGAGATTGACGTACAAGGGTCTAGGGAGCTTGGATGGGAGAAAATTTTTCTCTCAACTAGGGTGGCCGGAGTTACTGTTCACTCCAGCTAATCGGCGAAATAGCCTTTGAGATTTACATATGTTGTATATCAGAGTACCCTGAGTAAACTTTCCTTCTTGACCCTCTTTGAATTCCAACCAGAAGGCGATCAAAATCGCAAAAAACAGTGATTGGATTTACTATTCATCTACCGTCGACGAGCAAGTGAATAGTCATCTCCCCCACCATCGTGTTGGCCTTGCCCTGATCTACAACCTTGCCTTCAACACCACCACCTGATTAGCCCTGCAACTCCTCCATCTACGGTAACAAAGTTCAGCATTTCACTACTCACCGCCGCCACTTTCCAGCGATCGGCAAGTGGCTTCTCACCTCCACCATCATCTTGTAGATCGCGCAATGCTGATCAACTTTTCCTTCCATGCCGTCATTCAATTCCTACCACAACTACCTCAAATCGCCGTTTCTTCCTTTCGGGTGACACTATTCACCACCGCTGGTACTGTTCTTCCGGCCTACACTGTTCACCAACTTGACTAGATTGTTCCTCAGGTTAAACCACGCAACTTTGCTTCTGGGCCGCCCCCCTGATTTCTCACGGATTATCGATTATAAAGTGGCGACGATGACTTCACAAGCCCGCCCCGTTCAGTGCCTGGTTTGCTTTTGTTTTCCATCTCTTTTTTATGAGGTTTTCATTGCCTTGATTTGCAATTCCCTTGATGGACCTACCCAAGTCAACTGCTAATTATTGGATTGATAAAATTAAGATCACTGATTCGAGCACTTTTTACAAATTGAATCTGGTTACTCTCAAGCAATTGGGTACAGTCCTTGAGATCCCAGATAAGATTGTCAATGAGAATGTGGCCGAATAGTATAGATGTCTTATCAGCGTCTTTCCAGGATATGTGATGTCGTTTCATGCTACACGTTCGATGGACATGCGTGCATGAAAATCTAGCGGTCTAGAGGACATCTACTCCACAGACACGGGATTTCTCATCTTTTGTTTTCAAACTGAGGATGAGGTTCATGCTATCATTGCTCGCGGTCCTTGGATGTTTGGAGGTAAAAACATTCTCTTACAGCCATGGCACCCATATTTGGATTTTACTGCAGATCAAGTAAGGAAGCTTCCCATTTGGATCCATTTATATGGCCTGCCGTTTCCTTTATGGACAACCAACGGCCTTAGCATTGTTTCCAGCATGGTTGGACAGCCTATTTCTTGCGACAAGATGACTTCTGATCTTTATAGATTGGAGTATGCGAGGGTCTGTGTTCCTCTTGATGCAAACCACCCTCCGATTCAGAATTTTGAGTTCAGATACAAACTCTCTCCAAAGCCCATCCAAATTTGGGTTGAATATGAATGGATTGCAAAACGTTGCCCCAAATGTTGTATGTTTAGGCATCGTTGTCTAGAACTAGCACAGACTTCAGGTAAGGGAAAGAATGAGGCAAATCCCTCTGTTAGCGCCCCTTTGAATACAGGTGAGGATATGACCCATGTCGCTGAGAGTTCAAAACCTGTTGCTTTTCCGGTAAATTCTGCAATTCAAGTTGTGCCTCCTACGACTGCTAAAGTTTTGACTGCAAAGTCAATCTCAAATTCTGATTCTTTATCTCATTTTGCTACCACTCAGGGTAGGCTTTTGGGTACCATCCAGTGTTCTATCAATCGTGAGGCATCTATTTCGTCAGGGCGGATTGATGCAGGACAACCTCTTTTCGACCCTTTTAATAGGCTAAGTGATGAGGATCAATCTCCTAGGCTTGATCAAACTCATTCGGACACCCCGACTACCCCTACAAAGAAGGGTAAGAAGAAGAAGAAGTAAAAGGGTTAGAGCATTATTATGGACGTGACTTCTCTCCTTTATGTTTGAACCTTTTTTGTCACTATTGTTTTTTTCTTTACTTTTTAGGCCATTTATGGTCCTTGGAGAGCTATTTTGTTCAGGCCGTCTATGGCCTTTTATTTGATTTCTTGTTGGACTTTATGTCATTACTGTAATTCTTGGGGTATGCCCCTCGGATTCCTGTACATTATTTTTTGGATTTATATTATTAAGTAACTTTTCCAAAAAAAAAAAAGATTGACGTGCACATCGTGCTATTTCTGCTAGGTCTCATCGAGAATATCTTGCACATCATGCTACTTCTATTGGGTCTTATCGATACTGACTTGCACATCATGCTACTTCTATTAGAGCTTATCATAATTGAATTGCTCATCGTGTTGCTTTTATTAGGTCTCATACTGCCTGGATTAGGCATATTACACTTTGTGTTGCTTCGATCGAGTCTCATCGAGACTGAGTTGCATATTGTGCTACTTCTACTGGATCTCTTTGAGGTGTTGAGCCAATTTCTTTTGCAGTTATTGCTAGTATTTCACATTGTGTTGTAATTATACTCGATTACTTATAAATTGTATACCATTCTGAATTGTGCAACCTGCAAAAAAATATTTTATGTTTCATTTACGCATGAAATCTATTTTAATTATCTTTTACAACTATGTCCTTCTTGCTTAAATTAGACAAGTCATCAAGAAAATGCTCATTTGGAGTGAGGAATCAAATGCCTTCAGGCTTAGGTCACTACTTCTTGATACTGATAATAATAGTGATGATAAGTGAAGACTGACATCATCAGCTATTCTTTTTCCCCTCTACTTCCCTTCACACCTTCTAATGCCTTTTCTCATATTTCAATATGTCTAAGGTTTCCTCCAAGACTCTCTAGCCTCTATTAAGGCTTCTAAAGGATGACAACTGGAAATAACTCCAATCCAACAGCCTCTGCAATCTGAAATTCCTTTAACATGTAAAGCTCGACATCCCCTTTCTCAAGGATTGCACGACCTTTTGGAATGGTCATGCCTTTTGCTTCAATAGGTAAGAGCTTTACCCCTTACATAAGGAATTCTCTGCCATATTCATTTTTCATTCATTCAATTCTAACGCCATCAATGTCTTGCTAACTTTTTGACTCTCTAATTTCTATCACGAGCATTTACACTAGAAGTGGTAGAGTGACATTGTCTTCTATTATGTCTTTGCTTGAGATGATGGATAGAAACGCATCATATTGGCTTTGCAGTTTCTATTATCTCTCTAGACGGTCTTGTGATCATCATTTCTTAGATGAGCCCAGGTTTCACAACTGTTCCTTTGATTTTAGCTAAGACTTGATTGGATTGGATGGTGTTAGGATAGTGATGCGTTCGAAACTAGCAAGTATACTAGTCGCACAAGTAATAAAGTGATAAGTAAGTATCGTTCCCACGAGGATTGATTCTAATTGAATTTGTTATTCGAAAGCGAAAACAGAAATGGGTGTTTTGTTGATTGATTAACTATTATGAAATATTAAATGCAATAAAAATAACAAACATAAAGTTAATTGATGAAAAAATCAATGAGAGAAACCGGTTAAGGGAATCCTCTTCTTCCCAAGATAGGATTTGCGATTATCATAGAATTTGTTACCAATACACCATTGGAATTTATCAACCTAGATACAACAAGCTCTGTTATCCCAATCTTTCCTTACTTTGTTGTTAAACAAAACAGGCTCTTTATTTAATCTCTATCCATTAAACACCTAGAACAAGCTCTCTAAATTTAATTCAATGGATGCATTACGATAAGAAAGATAGGTTGATCTAAGCAATAAACACACAAGCTCAGATTATTTAACTTATGTTGTATTCTCCAATTGCAATCTCTGATCACAATTTTGCTACTAAGGATTAAAAATTCCAGACAATTACGTATCAAGATTTCTAGTCTAGCAATAGACAACAACCAGATTATATTCAGTTGGCCATTCGAAATACAATCCAGCAAGCAATTATAAGCATTAGATATAGGAAACATCAAGCACATTCAATTAGAGAATTTGATAACAACTTCTTGGCACAATCACTTACAAAAACCATATCAGGAGGGGCTTTGAAATCCCCCCTCAACATTCAATTTCAATTACACATGTTTAATAATGTTGGTAAATTACAATACAACATGGAGACATTCCAGAAAATGAAAGGGAAGGGAAAAACTTAGCAAATTTGATGTAATTCTCTTTGGTTTTTAGTTCTTCCTCTTTCCAAGCTTCCTTTCTCCTTCAAGAACTCGAGGAGATGAAAGAATTCCAGAGTTGCAGCCTCCACCACGTTCTCCCCTCTTCAAGTTATCAAAATAAAACCCTAAAATATGTTTAAATACTCTGCTACAATAACCTGCTACAGTGTCCCGTATTATACATGCTACAGTGATTTGTGGAATTACATTTCTATACTTCTCACACTGTTTTGATTAAAACTTTTGGTACACTGAATGGATTTATAAACCGTAAATTTCTCCAGAAAATAGACTTCGAGAGCTTTCCAACGGTATATAACATGTCGTCGGGTTCATTGTATATCAATACAATTAAATACGAGAAGATCAATGACTAGCAGAGGTGAAAATGAAGGGTTTTACTCCATTTTTGTGCAAGTTGCTCCAAAACTCCTACAAACATCCAAACACACAAAAACATAAAAATACCACAGAATATAGCAAAGAAACATGGACGAATTGATATAAAAGTAATACATAAATAGACACCTATCAAATTCCCCCACACTTAGACTTTGCTAGTCCTCGAGCAAATACGACAATATAAAATAAAACTAAACCGAAACAGAATCAACAAAAAATTAAAACACACAAATGCTTCATCTTGCAAATAGGCCTCAAAGATTGTACTTAATTATAACCCAAGGAAAAATTCAAAATAATGCACTTGATCAAGAATTTCATCTCTAAGATTAGTTTCGCTTCACTTCAATTCCTCAAGTGTGTGTGTGTAGAGCCATTATCACCTAATCACTTGTAACCCGGATGAGTTTATGCTTAAAAATTAATCATATTTAATAGTGAAGATGTGTGTATAAATGAACTCCATAGGCCTGCTTTTCAAGTCACTCTCCACTAATGTAGACAAGCACAATACTAAGGATCAAGTAGGGCTTTATTAAGCTTGTAACGTTTGGCTTGGGTGAAGGTATGATAAAGGATAATAATTTGGCTCAAATCACCACAAACACATAAATCATTCAAGACTATGTAGAGCTCAACCTTATAACACAACTTTATTTCAATTCACCAGGTTACTCCTCCAAACTTATTTAGAACACTCAATCTTTTTTTTTTTTTTTTTTGCAGAAAACAAAAGAAAACTACACTACCACACTTTTTTAAGAACACTTAAGGGTATAGATCTCTTATTCTTCTTCCTTTGTTCTCTTTTTTTTCTTTTTTTCTTTTTTTTATTACACTTCCCCTCCCCCACACTTAAACAACACATTATCCTCAATGTGTAAGTACGTGGATGATAAGAATAGATTGGCTTTTTTTCCTTTTTTCTTTTTTTTTTTTTTACAAACACAATAGGACTCACTTGCATTGCTCATGACACATCCCAACCTCCTCTAACTTCCTAAAACTAGAACATAGCTCAAAATTTAATTGTGAATGATCTACATGCTCATAGGTAAGGGATAAATGTTTGGAACAAATTCATTTGAGGTTAGGAAATCTTTTAGTGAGTTAACAAAGAAAAAGGCTTACAGAGGCTCAAAGGGTAACTAGGGATCAATTTCAGTCAAGGTTGGCTATTAAGGCTCAAACGGTCCAAAGATGGCCTAAATCATTTCCCCAATGTTGCACAGTCTAGGATTTCGCCTCGAGGGACCATCAAACAAGTTCTAGAATTCATTGAAATCTGAAGAAACATTTAAATTACATAAACTTTCTCTAAGTGAACAAAAAACTCAGTGATAAAAGCTCAGTGCTCAATGTTGCGCAAGGAATCAAAAGCAAAGCGAAAACCAATAAACATTTCAAGTACACAGATCCATGCATCATTTATCATTTTCCAAGAGTTATTATTAATTCAATCATTATCTTATCATCGACCCACAAAATGAAAGAAAAGAGGTACGTGGCGTTGTTACACCTGAGTCAAGATTGTATATTTCAACAATCCTTAGGACCAGTAGCGCGCAGACTTAAGGTTTCCAGCCTATATACCCTTATTATGAAGAACAAAACAAGAAACAAGACACTTCAAACAACATAAAATAAACAAACTACATATTTATTTAGAGAGAATGCGTTTCAACAGTTAAGGAAACCCCATATTCTGCCATTCTCAGGTTTTTCCACAATGTTTTTTTTTTTGAATCGAAACTGATATAGACAAAAACATACAACAACTCTAAATTACACAAAACTAAACTTACTCATAAAATAACAGTCCAACAAGCCAGCAAACAAAAATAAGTCAGTTAGAATGGGTCTAAAAAGTTTAGAAGTTAGCCTCCTTATTCAGCCATTATGGATTGAAGAGATCCAGAATGCGTTTCAAGAGGAATTAAACTTTTAAAGCCACCACTCTAAAAGCCATGATTAGAAAATATTACCTGGGGCGAAAGAAATAACCTGAAAAAGCTAAAAAGAAATAACATGAAAACTCTCAAATAAACACAATAAATAGAAAGCAAAACAAAAACAAAGCAAACCAGCAGATAGAGATTACAGATGGAGCGTTAAATCCAGTTTACGCCTCTTATTGCCTTCTCCAAACCAATCTATCCGAGCCATTATTGAATCAGACGAATAGACGAATTCTTGTAGTTTATCAATTAACTCCCTTGCAGTTGAAGCTGTAACCAGGATTTGCCTCGCCGACTGTGAGATGAATTTTTTTTCTACAGCTTGATCAAGAAAAGACAACAAACCATCAAAAAAATTATTGACATTTAACAAACCAATGGGTTTCCGATGGATGTTTAACTGTGCCCAGGAGGTGATTTGAAATATCTCCTCTAATGTACCATAGCCACCGGGCAAAGCTATAAATGCATCATATTTAATGACCATATGTGCAATACGCTCATGCATACTAGAAACCTGCAACTCTTCCCCCATGGTGTTGCATACGATATCTCACACAGCTAATGGTTTAGGGATAATGTCGAGAACTTTACTTCCTCCCAAGGAGGCAACTGTCGACACACACCCCATTAACCCAAGACTACCCCCTCCATAAATCAAATGAATACCCCTCACAACTAATGTCCTACCAAGATCAAGAGCTGCTGTTGTAAACTCTCCATCTTTACCAAATTGCGATCCACAAAATACGCATATATTTTGGAATCGTCGAATTAGTGCTTTCTCCATTGCTAAAAGTGCTCTAAACTTGTGTAAGACAACGATGTATGTTCGGTATTATGCGATTCAAGTGCAATACAGGTTATAAAATGACATTTCAAAATATGCAGCATGGATATATAACTTTCAAATTTGACATATGGGGACATAATTTTGGTGGGAGTTGCTCGATGCAGATTTATCGCCCCAAGATTTGAAAAAATGAGATATGCTTTCGGCGAGGTTTGGCAAAACATACACACTTGTCTCCCACGTGAAGCATGGAAAATGGAGATACACTTTCGGCGGGGGTTGACAAAACCGCCACACTTGTCTCCCACGTGAAGCATGAAAAGTAGAGATATACTTTCGGCGGAGGTTGACAAAACCTCCACACTTGTCCCTCACGTGTGCTTATGTCATGGGGTAGTATATGGTTTGTCAAAAAGAAAACTTGAAATTAAAACAAACAAAATCAACAAACAACAACAACACAAAAACAACATTGATAATCAGATCAAACGAAACAAGAAGAAAATAAAATTCAACAACAACAACACACATTCAAATATACAAGTAGTTGTGATTGTGGCTCACATCTTCCTCTGGTTTTACGTCCAGTAACGGCTGAAACGCCTTCTATGAGTCGGGGATTTGCTTCCCATCCAGTTTTCTTATAAACTGGCAAACATGGTCGTTTTTAGTCAGATTCCCTAGACTATAACACTGCAATTCATCACGAAATTGTGTCCATAGATTAAGCAATTCACGCTGAACAAGTCCACAAGAATGTGACTCGAGAGTTAATAAAACATTATCCAGCGACTCATTACTCAAACCATTCTTAATAAATGAAAGTTTATCTTCTCTATTCCTGGACACAAAACCTAATGAACGACAAGTCTGGTTACAATTCCATCTAGCACATTTATAACATACTTGTAACCTTTTCGCTCTTCGCCTCTTGGCGTAGTAGCTCTTTCCTAGACCAAGCATGTATTTTGCGAGATTAATGTCCGGCTCACTGGACAATCTCACCTTGGCTTCGATAAGCCATCGGATATCCGCAGGCACATTTAGGAGCATCAATGCCCAAAGTCTAGTCATCCATACTTTATAAATTTTAAACACAGCATTTTGAGGAAGTGAAGGGAAATATTTACGAAGGTTCAACAGAAAGATATCAGCATCCATGGAAGAGGAGACAAAGAGAGATATTACTAATAATATGATTAAGTCTGTTCTTCTCCAAGATATGCACGTTTCAAACCTTCAGGCAATGGCTTCAACTCCCTTTTGGATGTTTCCTCAAGCTGTTGCACAAATGAATTCGAAGCACAGAATAATCAAATTAAACAAAAGGAAGGAAAAGAAAAGAGCAGAAACGAAACTAAAGACACATAAAGAGATAACAATACAATAGCAAACAAAAGTAAAAAAAAAGTAAAAAAAATATAAAAACAAATAAGACAGATGGCAAAGAGAGATAAAACCTGATCAATTTGATGGCCTACGAAAGGAATCTCCTCGAGACACAAAAATGATCATTATTACCTCATTTTATTTTTCTTTTTTTTTTTTTAAAAAAATATTGGGTTGCCTCCAATAAGCGCTTGGTTTAACGTCCTCAGCCCGACGTTGTTCCATCATAGGAGGATCCAATCTTCGATGTGCTTCACTAGTGGGCTTGGATCCTTCTTCCACAAGAAATGGTGCACGTATATGGCTGGGCCTTGGATGTGAGCACTTGTCCACCCAATAGCCATTTTGTGATCTCTAAGTACTTGGACGAGTTTCACTTCTTGTATTGGTGCGAGGCCCATTTCTATTATAATTGGCAAAGTACCATTCTCACCCAAGAATCCATGCTTCAAATGATCTGGAAGTGGCTTAAGCTCCAAGGTATTGGCTTTCATCACAGAAGGAAGAAGTTTCTCATTAGATAAAGGCAATTCAATGTACAAAACATCATACCTGTTTGTGGTTATAGCTATGATCTCATCTAAGCTTGCCCCAGCTTCCTCCATTTGTTTGGACACTTGTATAAAAATTCTTGATTCCTTAGAATTTTCTATCCCTATGTGCTCACTAATAGCTACATCCAATCCATTCTTGCGAGTTAACTCAAAACATTATTGTGGCAAAGAATCAATAACGTCAACTGCAAAAACAGAATGTAAGTCACTAGGGTACCTCATTGCCTCAAAAATATTGAAACGGATAAGCTTGCTATCAAACTCTATGGTGAGAATGCCATCATGAATATCAATCTTTGTTCTAGCAGTTTTCGAGAATGGTTTCCCTAAAAGAATTGGTGTTGGATTAGGAGATGTCTCATCCTCTATTTTAAGGACATAGAAGTCTGCTGGGAAAACCAATTGATTCACCTGCACAAGCACATCTTCCACAACTCTTTTGGTATATGCATTTAAATGATCAGCAAACTGAATGGTAATACCAGTTTTCGCAAAAGGTCCAAGATTTAAAGAAGCATAAATAGAATATGGCATGACATAAATAGATGCTCCTAAATCTAACATAGCTCTTTCAAACTTGGTTTTACCAATGGTGCATGGAATGGTGACCGTACCTGGATCTTTGCATTTCGGAAGAATTTTTCTTTGTAGTACAGTTGAAACATTTTCCCCTACACTTACTTTCTCATTTCCTTTTAACTTTCTCTTACTGGTGCATAACTCCTTGAGACATTTTATATAACGAGGTACTTGCTCGATAGCATCCAGAAGTGGTATATTTACCTCGATTTTGTGAGGAGTTTCCAGGATTTCTTGTTCTTGTTCCTCCTTCTTCAATTTTGCAAATCTGCTAGGAAATGGTGGAGGAGTAACATAAGAAAGAATTTGAGTTTTAAGATCTACCTTAGAAGATGATGTGTTGTTCATGGTGGAAGTGATGTCATTTTCTTCATCAGTTTGTAATTTCTTTGTCAGGTTTTGGATACTTGCCCCAGCTTCCATTTGCTCTCCATTTTGAATTTGCTCTCCACTTTGCAAAGTTATCGCACAAGCATTCTCTCTTGGATTGATCACCGTTTGAGAAGATAATTTTTCTGAGCATTGGCCCTCGAATTTGCTCATGCTAGTAGCCATTGCATTGTGTTAGTGGCAAGTGCATTAACAATATCCTGGAGTGACATACCTGAGTTTTCTGAAGCTGGTTGTGGTGCTGGTTGTGGCATTGGTGGTGGTTGCATTTGAAATGGTTGTTGCACTCTAGGCTGATTAAAACCTTGTCGCCGATTTGGTATGGCATTTGGGGCGATTGGTTGATGATTCCAGTAATTAAAATTAGGGTGATCTCCCCATCCGGCATTGTAAGTATTAGAGAAGGGATCATACCATTGCCTCGATTGTCCTGAAAATCCACCCATGGCATTGGTTCGTTCCATATATTCTTCTTGTAAAGTTGGAAACATGTCGATTGGATGCTCCATGGTAGAATATATCCCACATGCATAAGATTTCTGCATATCTCCTACAGCCATATTTTCCACAAGAGAGATTAGCTCAGAAAGTTGTTGTTCAATGTTCTGAGTACTTACCTCATTTACACTCCAATGTAATTGTGGCTCAAATTGGCTACTGAATTATTGGAAATTTACTGCCATGTCGCATAAACACAAACAATCAGAAAAGAAAAACAAACAAAATACGAATCAACAATGAAAACAAAATAAAAAATCGATTAGAAAATCAATCCTCGGCAACGGCGCCAAAAACTTGATGCGTTCGAAACTAGCAAGTATACTAGTCGCACAAGTAATAAAGTGATAAGTAAGATATCGTTCCCACGAGGATTGATTCTAATTGAATTTGTTATTTTCCAGCAACAATAAACTAAACAGGGGGGGTTTTGTTGAATGATTAACTAAATGAAATAAGAATGCAAATTAAGAATAACAAAACAGAAAGTTAATTTGACTGAAAGATCAATGAGAGAAATCTGGTTAAGGGATCCTTCTCTACCACAAGATATGGATTTGCGAATTAATCATAGAATTGTCATCCAATTACACCATTGAAATTATCAACCGTAGATAACAACAAGCTCTGTTATCCCAATCTTTCCTTACTTTGTTGTTAAATAAAACAAGCTCTTTATTTAATCTCTATCCATTAAACAACCTAGAACAAGCTCTCTAAATTTAATTCAATGGATGCATTACGATAAGAAAGATAGGTTGATCTAAGCAATAAACACACAAGCTCGGATTATTTAACTTAGGTTGTATTCTCCAATTGCAATCTCTGATCACAATTTTGCTACTAATGATTAGAAATTCAAGACAATTACGGATCAAGATTTCTAATCTAGCAATAGACAACAACCAGATTATATTCAGTTGGCCATTCGAAATACAATCCAGCAAGCAATCATAAGCATTAGATATAGGAAAATACAAGCAAATTCAATTAGAGAATTGGATAACAACTTCTTGCACAATCAACTTACAAAAACCATATCAGGGGCTTTGAAATCACCCTCAACCAATTCAGATTCAGTTACACATTTTAAGAATGTGGTAAATACAATACAACATGGAGACATTCCAGAAAATGAAAGGGAAGGGAAAAACTTAGCAAATTTGATGTAATTCTCTTTGGATTGTAGTTCTTCCTCTTTCCAAGCTTCCTTTCTCCTTCAAGAACTCCAAGAGATGAAAGAATTCCAGAGCTGCAGCCTCCACCACGTTCTACCCCTCTTCAAGTTATAAAAATAAAACCCTAAAATGTGTTAAAATACTCTGCTACAGTGACTTGCTACAGTGCCCCGTATTATACATGCTACAGTGCTTGTGGAATTATATTTCTATACATCTCACACTGTTTTGATTAAACTTTTGGTACACTGAATGGATTTATAAACCGTAAATTTCTCCAGAAAATAGACTTCGAGAGCTTTCCAACGGTATATAATATG
Source organism: Boswellia sacra (assembly GCA_013180625.2). Taxonomy (NCBI): domain Eukaryota; kingdom Viridiplantae; phylum Streptophyta; class Magnoliopsida; order Sapindales; family Burseraceae; genus Boswellia; species Boswellia sacra. Next base: position 45,062 of record SNVD02013716.1, on the reverse strand, counting down.
TCATCGGGTTCATTGTATATCAATACAATTAAATCCGAGAAGATGGTTGACTAGCAGAGGTGAAAATGAAGGGTTTTACTCCATTTTTATGCAAGTTGCTCCAAAACTCCTACAAACATCAAAATCACACAAAACCATAAAAATACCAAGGAATATAGCAAAGAAACATGGACAAATTGATATGAAAGTAATACATAAATAGACACCTATCAGATAGATCTGAGTTAGAGATTTAGTGGCAATTTTCTACTTCTTCAAGTTTTGTTCTTTTAACCCTAACGTTTGCCTAAGTCGCCCTTTTGGGTTTTCAATTTAACGGGTTCTTCTTCTTTTTCTTCTTTTTATTTATGCTTTTCTGTTTTTTTTTTTTTTTTTGCCTAAGCCACCTTCTTGGGGTTTTCGACTTAGCGAGCTTGCTCTAACTTTTACTTGAGCCGCCGCTTCCAGTTTTTCAACTCAGTAGGCTTTTTCTTCTTTTCTTTCATGCCATAACTTTTATCTAAGTTTCCCTTTTAGGTTTTCAACTTAGTAGGCTTTTTCTTCTTTTCTTTCACGCCCAAACTTTTGCCTAATTTGTACTTTTGGATTTTCAACTTAGCGGACTTGCCTTAACTTTTGCCTAAGCCACTTTTTCAGGTTTTCTACTTAGCTAGCTTTTTCTCTGTCTCCTTTTTTCAGATTTGGTTACTAAATAGGCTATCTATTCTAGTACCCTTTCTTACATTTTCTTTGCAATGATTGAGATAACACCTCTCATGATTTCCAAAATGATTAGGGCAATTCTTTGCTTCCTTCTTTAATTTCTTACCCAAGATGATTGGACAACTCTTTGTCCCCTACTTCTTTTCAATTTTGAAGATGAATGGGTAATTCTTTTATCTCCTATATGAAGAGTTTAGCATCGTCTCAAGGAATTTCTCCAAAGGTATTGTTCCTCCTTCTTTATGGGCATCCATGCTAGCCAAAATGGATAACTTCTTTCATATATCATACTTTTTCACCGTTGGTGGCCAAGTTGCTTCTTTCATACCATTAATGGAAACTATTGGCAAATTTTCTTCTTTTTATCAATTTTATTCTCATTTGAATTGTTCAAAGATTTTTCAAATTCAATAGCACAAAGGTAATGCATTGACATCATGATCCTTCACAATTTCGACTCTATGCCAGAATTATTTCATTCAAGATTCTTTGTGTGTGTGCAAGTATAGCTAATCATACTTCATATGTTAAGACTTGGATAGCTTTGTGCAAATAGAAACTAGTGATCAATCTCTAAAGATAGAAGGACTACCATAAGCCCGCCTTTCACACCACTCTCTACTGATGTAAGCTCATCACAACATCAAGAATCGTTAGGGCTTTATCAAGCTTATAATGATATGCTAGGGTAAAGGTATGATAAAGGAGCCTATAAGATTATCTTACCCAAAATCATACAACCATTCTAGATTGACATGATCAACTTCATCCATTTGTACCCCTAAACTTTGAGTTTTCACCCACCACGTTAGCTTTGCTTTTGATTTTGAGTGGCTACACTCCTACACTTTACACGCAATGGGCTTAGCATTCTTCTTTTCTTTTTCTTCTTTTTTCGTTTCTCTCTTTTTCTTTTTCTCTTTTCTTTTCTTCTTTTTTTTTTTTTTGGAGCTCAAAATTGCCAAAAAAAAAAAAATCTCAACTTCCTTTCATTCTCCCATAAACATGGCTCTTAATACTCTTTTCTAGAATATTCATATGTTATGTGTGAAGGGTACTCATGTAAGAAAAAATTTTCTAGTCTTAGGATAAATTTTATGGTTATACAAAGAAAAGGCTTGATTAGGCTTAATAGGGTATACTAGTGATGATGAAGTAAGTATAGGTGGGCTTGAAAGGCTCGATTGTTCCAAAGCAGGCCTAAATCACTTGCTTTATGTTGTCAAGACTATGATTTTGCCTCGAGTGGTGATCAAACAGGTTCTAGAGTCTTGCGAGATCTTAACACCAAGCTTTATTCACATAAAGTTTCTCTAAGAAATATAAAGTTCCATATTCATGGCTACTGTGATCAAATGATTAAAGAATCAAGAATGAACTCATATGACAAAAAGAGTCAAGCATGCAAATAACACAATCTCATGTATTACCAAAAACATATTTCCAATGAGTGTTGATTTTGTCAATGATCATTAAAAGAATACACAACTCTCATATTATTCTTAAGACAAAACATTTCAAAACACCATTATTCTTTTCCCTAGGTCAAGGATTCTCCCACACACTTATGCATCCTCAATGTCTAATTTGCTAAATTGGTCATTTGCTTTTGATTTTTGTTGTTGCTTCTCTTCTGCCTGACCTCCAAATCTTCTATTTGGATGCTCGAATAATACAAGTCTTCGAATGTCTTAATAGGGAAACCTGCCAATCTATCACTGATGAAACTATGGGCTTCATTGACCACTATGTCAACCTGGTCCTTCTCTACAGGCCTAGTGGTCATCTTGGCAGCTTTAGGCCTCTAACAAACTAGATATCCTGAAAACGTTTTGTTGGGTTTTTGCCTTATTGTCCCCAAGTCCCTTAAGGTTACCCCTAGTTGGGTATTATGGTGATACTACTCCACAAATTGTTGGAAAGCTCCTCTTAATCTTCTCAAACTCTCTTACAAAGGTCGTGATACCAAGCTATGACATCATCTTCTAGGGATAGCATGAAATACTTCAATATATGCTCTTTTGTCAAAGGAGTAGTAGCCATGATAGCTGCATATTGTCTTAAATGTATCTATAGATTACCCTCTCCATTGAACTTAGGAAAATCTAGTAGGCAAAATTTTAGAGGCAGGTCATTGTCCCCAATGAGCAAGATGTCATCTAGGTCTTTGACCCCTTTCAACTCCTTGTTCTTCAAGAGAGATTGGATCTTTTCCATGCCCTTGGCCAACTGTTTGACCGATTTGGGTTCTTCCGAATTGATTGGGCTTTTCCCTTATCTTTGCTTTGGCTAGTCTCACCATTTTCACCACCACAACCCTCATGTGGAGATTCGTTCATGTGGTTGGGTCCATTCCGTAAATTTTCAACAAGTTGGGCCACTTGTTGTTGAAGTTCAATGATGTCAGCCCTCACTTAAGCCATTTCAACATTGTTGTTATTGGGTCAGACATTTCGTTAACTGGTTCTTCTTGCCTTCTCAAATGATCACCTCGTCTAACCCAAACTATGAGAGCTGGAAAACAAAGGTGTTATTGTCATGATTGCATGCATGTATGCATTATATGATATATGCTCATACTAGGGCATAGACATGCTTTCAGCCTGCCAACCTTATTTCTCCCACATATATGAGATCGAGTCTCTTTTCTTAGAATTTTTTGCCTCATTCCCAAGTCGTCATCATGGGATATGGGAATGCGAGATTCTTTCTCCTAATTCTAACATTCATGTTGATGTTTGGATTATCCATGATTATCACAACATGGCTCTTAAACATCATGATAAACTTAACTTTTGACACATGCCCCCATTTTATTCTTATGGGTGACTTGACATGTGGCATTCGTTCATGGTTGCATGAGGCCTAAGTTGATATTATTCTAATTATGGGCATCTTACATCCATAAACATATATCTCAACATAGGTTTTGGATATTCATCCTATTGAAAGTTTCTAGAGTTGTCTACATGGCCTTGAGCCTTAAGGGTCCAATGGTCTGCGCTCCATTGAGCGAGAGACGTCCTTTTAAGGTAGTCTCTTTTTTAACCAATTTAATGGCACGTGCTCAAAGGTGGTTGCACCAACATAAGTCATTTAGGGGTTGAATACAACCAAAGACTTCTTATGCCAATGCCACACGGCTAGTTTAAGCAATTCATGCTTATTGTATGCAAAAGTGTAGTAATGTAAAGACTTATTATACCATCACGAGGTATTAGAATGTGGTATCCCCATCAGAATCAACTACTCTTATCCAAAATAGAGTCGCCACTATGAATGGTGCTTTTATCCCACCAGAGTGTTTGCGACCATGAAATTGTGTCAAAGCCCCTTTTGTGACTTAAGAAAACATAAATGAGCCATGGATACGTCTAGAGAATGGAGTCGCCACCCAATTCTTAAATTGGGAATGAATGAAGGCAATTTGATCCCTCGCTTTGGGGCCTAAACTACCCTCATCCATTCAGAGATGGGCTCAAAAAGTTAGTTACGTGTCACTCGACCCGCCCGCATGTAAATTCGGCCTCCTCTTGGCAAATACCAAATAGGAATAGCTTGCATTGTTACTTAATTCGCATAAGTGGTTCATTTATGCACACATTTTCATTTTCTCTTCTTTAAGCAAATAAGGTGATTATTTAATCAAAGTAGTAGTATATTCATACATAGAAAAGAAGGAGGAGAATGGATTACATTTTTGTCAAACATGGGGGAAAGAAGAAGAGGATTACATTGCTCTTCAACAAATAAAGAAAATTCTACTTTAATACTTCAAATATAACATTCATTCATTCACATAAATCATACATTCAAATATCAAATACAAATAGTCAATTCGAGACTCAACAGATAATGAATTCCTCACCACCACATATTAGTCTATTCAATATCTATTAACCCTCTTTAAGCATGTACTTATACATTCATTCATTATAAGTAATGGTCCATCACCATCAATGTGAGTCCACCATCACTTCATGACATCATCCTAATCATGCTTCTAATCATAGTACATTCATAATTCATTTATATCAAAATACAAAGCCATAATCTAAAATCATGGTATAGACATTGAATTTTTTAGGCTCGATGAAGGAATGAAGATGAATGTCGAGCAAAGAAAATGACCCTAATGCCCTTGGAGACCAAGAAGAGAAGGGTGAGAAAGAATTGGTGAAAGGTCTTGAAAACTAACATGTGACTTCAAAAATTCGTAGAAATTAATCTAGGAAGAATTTATAGTGAGTCATATACCGTTGCGAAGCTACGCATGTCTAGTTTGTAGAAATTTATAGATCATTGATCGAAGTTGAATTCAAGAAGTTATGTGTGATCAAATGAGCAGAGGTCTGAAGGGACTACATTAAAGGATGGCAAACTAGGAAGGGCCGAAGAGATAACGGTGGGTCGGCTATCAAACATCCACCCAGTTGTCCAAAACAGCCTCTTAGATAGCTGACAGCCACCTGACTATTGAGTGATGGTTGGCTGACTATTCGGAGATAGCTGCCCAGCTGTTGCCCTTGTATTTTTGGAATATTTCTTAAAAGACCTTCCTTTTTGTCTTGTTTCTTCCTTTTTTAGCTTCACCCCTCTTCTATATAAATTCCCCCCTTCTCACTTTGCAACTCACATAATTCTAAAGAATTCTCCATTGTTCCTCTTGAAGACATACTTGACAACTCAAGGAGTCTTTTCTAGTTTAAAGTTTTTAGGCATCCTATTACTCTAAACCTAGAAAGGGTACATCTTTAGTGTAGAAATCTTTCCTCGTTCCTATCTTCTCCTTTATTTTCCTTGCTTAGAATAAGCATGCTTAGGATTTAATTTTATGCTTAGGAGCATGTTTAGGGTTATTATGAATTGTTCTAACTCTTGTTTGTTTTACGAGATGGATAAACATGTCGAGATAAGTCTGCTATCCTTTCTTTATTAGAATCATGCTTAGGAGTTTAATTTCTTTGCAAATGCCTAGAATCATGCTTAGGAGCACATGATTAGAATCATGCTAAGGAAGGCTTGTACTTGCTTTGACGAATGCTAGGAAATAGCATAAGAATTACCATTTTATGCTTGGATGCTATGATTGATCTCAATTGCTTGAATTAGGCTAGAATATGCCATGAATGTCATATTTAGGCTACAAATGCCATGAAATTATGAATTAATATGAATTATGCTAGAATATCAATAGGCTAAAAAGCCATGGTAGAATTATCAAATCTAGGCTAGAATGCCATGATACTAGATTATAGCTTTTCATGATTTATAATTTGTTTACTTGTGAATGTATGAATGTTTGTATTATGATAGAAGTGTAATTGTGTGATGCCATGAAGTAGTGGTGCTCTCATATTGATGGTGAGGGACTATTACTTAGAATGAATATTCAAATGAATGAATGTACTTGTAGAGGTTCAATAAAAGTTGAATAGACTCACATAAGGTGGTTAGGAATTCATCAACTATTAGGTCTCAAATGGATCAATTATACTTTATATTTTGAATTTATATTATGAATGCCCATTATTTTATTTGTTGAAGAACAAAGTGATGCGATCCTCTTCCCCTTCCCCTATGTTTGAACGGAAATGTAATATATTCTCCTTTTTCTTTCTATGGATGTTTATAATTGACATTGATTGAATAATCACCTAAAATGTCTAACGAAGATAAAATGGAAATGTATGCATAAAATGAACAACATTAAATGGACAAAGTAATGGCATGAGATATTACTATTTGGTATTTCCTAGTAGCGACCGGATTTTGATCCAGGCAGGTCGGATGACTCGTATCTAACTTCCTGAACCCATAGGTCTTGAAATAAAGGATCAGATTGCCCCTATTCATTCTCAATGGGAAGGGATCAGGTGGCAAATTCATTCTCCATACGTGCTCATGGCTCGTTTGTATTCCCTTAAGTCTCGAAAGAGGCTTTGACACAGTGTCGTGATCGTAAACACTCTGGCGAGATTAAAGTCCCGTTCACACATGACATTCTACCTATTGCTATTCTGGCATAATTCATATTAATTCACAAGGGATCATGGTATTTCTAGCCTAATTCAAACAATCAAAAATAATCAAAATCAAACAAGGCTATTCTAGCCCAATCTAAGCATTAAAGGGGTAATATGATAATTCTTACCTATTCTATGCTATTTCCTAACATACTTCAAAGCAATCATAAATTCTCGTAGCATGATTCTAATCGTGTGCCCCTAAGCATGATTCTAAGACATTTGCAAACAAAATTAAATTCCTGTTCATGTTTCTAAATAAGGAAAGGAAAGATAACTTACCTTGACAAGCATTTCCACCTTGCAAAACAAGTAAAGGATTAATAATTCTATAAAATCTTAAGCATGCTTCTAAGTATCAAAATAAATCCTAAACATGCTTATACTAATTATAAATAAACCGAAACATACTTAATTCTATGTAAGAAAAATAAAGAAGAAAATAAGAGGGAGAAGAGAAAACTACTCTCAGCACGTATCCTTTCGGATTCAGAGCAATATAAAATGCCCAAAAAATATTAGACTAGAAAAAATTCCTTGAAATTCTTACAAATGTGTCCTAGAGGGGGAGAGAGAGGGAGAGAGAGAGGATTTCTAGATGTCTTGAAACTGAGAAGGATGAGGGTTTATATAGTTAAGGGTTGAGTTGAAAAAAGGAAGGAGAAAAACAAAAATGGAATGATTTTTATGAGATTTACCAAAAATAAAAGGGGAACAACCACGCGACTGTTTGATAGCCGACACAACTGTTTACACTCCAATCCTTCATATTTTACCAGTTTGTAATGCAGTCCCTTCTAACCTTCATCTGTTCGATCGCATATAACTTTTCAAGTTCAACTTCAATTTGTGATCTATAAATTTATATGAAAACTAGACATATTCGTAGCTTCGCAATGGTATATGACTCATCATCAGATTCCTTATGGATTAATTTCTGTGAATTTTGAAGCCAAATGTTAGTTTTCAAGACCTTTCACCGATTCTTTCTCACCTTTCTCTTATTGGCCTCCAAGGGTATTTTGGTCATTTCTACCTCTTGACATTCATATTTGTTTCTTCGTCGAACCTCAAAAATTCAATCTCTACAGGGTTGCCTCCTAATAAGTGCTTGGTTTAATGTCCTCAACCTGACGTTACCTGCCCTCACCCATCAAGATAAGTTGACTCATAGAGTTGTACCTCCTCAACGTCCTACATCACTGAATTTTCATAATAAGGCTTCAACCTGTGTCCATTCACCTTAAATACTTTTCCTATTTTTAAGGTAAATATTTTCACTACACCATGAGAAAATACATCAATAATAACAAAGGCTCCAATCCATCAAGAACATAACTTACCTATAAATATCTTTAGGTGAGAATGAAATAAAAGGACTTTCTATCCCACTTCGAAATTCTTCCTAGAGATCATCTTATCATGAAACGCCTTAGTTCTCTCCTTGTAAGCTTTTTAATTCTCCTAGGCATCATTTCTAAGTTCTTCCAATTATTACATTTGAAGCTTCCTTTGTTCACCGATAGCATCCATCTCCATGTTACAAAAATTTACTGCTCACCATGCTTTGTAATCTAACTCTATTGGAGGGTGGCATGGTTTACCATAGACTAACCTATATGGAGACATACCAATAGGTGTCTTATAAGTAGTCCAATATGCCCATAGTGCATCATCAAGTCGTAGGCTCCAATCTTTTCTGTTTGGATTCACTATCTTCTTGAGAATGGACTTGACTTCTCAATTTGAAACTTCAACTTGACCACTAGTTTGTGGATGATATGCAGTAGACACCTCGTGAGTGATTTTGTATTTCTTGAGCAAGGCATCAAATGATATGTTGCAGAAGTGTGTTCCTCTATCGCTAATTATGGCTCTTTGTGTTCCAAATCTTGCAAAAATGTTAGATTTCACAAAATTACAGCAACTTTAGAATCATTAGTTTTCGCAGCTTTTGCTTCCACCCATTTAGAAACATAATCCACAGCAAGAATAGTGTAAACATTACCAAAAGATGAAGAAAAATGATCCATGAAGTCAATACCCCAAACATAAAAAATTTCAACAATAAGTGCAGGGGTTGGTGGCATTTGATTTTTGGTACTTAAATTATCTATTCTTTGGCATTGATCACATGTTTTGCCAAATAGGCATGCATATTCAAATAATGTTGGCCAATAAAAGCCATATTCAAGAACCTTGAGGGTTGCTCTTTTTGGTCCAAAATGACCTCCACACGCATATGAATGACAAAAGGTTAAAATTAAATTAAATTCAGATTCAAGGACACACCTTCTTATTACTTGGTCAAGACGATGCTTCCATAAGTATGGATCATCCCATATGTAGTGCTTGGTAATGTTTTTGATCTTGTCTCTTTGAGCTTGAGTCAAGTTATATGATAGCTTCTTGGTAACTAAGTAGTTGACAATATTTGCATACCAAAGGGCTGCTACACTCAGAGACATTAATTGTCCATCCGAAAAACTTTCTTGCAATGGTAGTGCATCCTTATCATGTATAAGGCGACTAAGATGGTCTGCAACTAAGTTTTCACTTCCCCTCTTATCTTTGATCTCCAAGTCAAATTCTTGTAAGAGGAGTATCCACTTAATAAACTTGATTTAGCATCTTTCTTTGTGACCAACTACCTAAAGGCTGCATGATCAGAATAAACTGTTATTTTAGCACCAATTAAAGAAGAACGAAACTTTTCTAAAGCAAAAATAACCGCTAACAGTTCTTTCTCAATGGTGGAATACTTAAGCTGAGCATCCACTACAAGAAAAAAGTAAATATTTGACGGTTTTTAGGCGTCAAATATGATAATATTTGACGGTTTTTACGTGTCATATATGTCACTGTCAAATATGATAATAGTTGACCATTGGTCAAACTGTCAAATATTCACTATATCATTATTTGACTCTTACAAAACAGTCAAGTTTGTATACCCTGGGATTCAAATTTTAGGCCTTATTTGACGATTTATTGAAGAAATATTTGACATTAACCGTCAAATATGACAAACTAACGGTCCAAATTTTTAAATTTTGTTAATAATATTTGACAGTAACCGTCAAATATTATAAGCCTAACGGTCGAATTGTTTCAAAATTTGACTGCTTATAACCGTCAAGTATTATGCAATTTACCTGACCGTATATGAGCAAAATGTATAATATTTGACTCTTTTTCACAGACAAATATTATTACTTTAATACTTGACCGTTTTAGTACTGTCAAGTATGACTATGACAAAACGAATTTTCCATTGCTTATGACTGTCAAATATGTGAGCTACGAAAACCTAATTTTTCCATATTTGATTCCTTCTGACCGTCAAGTATGTCAATATTATTGGCTCATATTTGACACTTCTCATATTTGACTGTTTATTATACTTGTCGGTTTAGACAGTGTCATGTATGACAGAATTTATATTTGACTGTTTATTAATAGGTAAATATGACATATTCAGGTTTTGTTATTGTCAAATTTTTAGAAATGGCCTAATCATTGAACCTGAACCGTCAAGTATGTATATATATATTTTTATAAATGTTTTTCAAAAAAATTATAGTCTTCCTACATAATACAAATAGAATTGGTTGATACATTAATTGAATAATAGGAGAACAATAACCAAAACCTGTCAGAACAGTAATCTTTCATCCTGACTGGCATTAAAATTCTGACTTAGATTTTCAATCATTATATATACTCAAACATATATACAAGTTAAATGTGGTTTTAGGGAAAGACAAAGCGAGGAAGGGCCTAAAGCCTGACTGATATTCGCTGTTATCTCCACCCTCCTTTTTCCTACCATGAAATTTAGGAGATTTTGCATTGAAGCCATGAAGCCAGCGAAAATGGAAAGAAATAATTTCTCAAAGACACATGCTATGGTCTAAGCATACCTCACCAGTATTAACAGTAATGATATGTGGTGTAAAATTAGCCCCAACAGAGCATGCAACCCATTCACCTACAAAAAGTAAATCTGAAAAGATCAGAAACCATAAGTGGGAGTTCCCATTCTGCAACAAACTTTTAAAACCATGTAAATAGACCACAAAGCAAAAGTCATAATTTCACGCACAATTTGAAATGTCAGCCAAGCATAAAAGACTTTATCGATTTGTCATGTACTACATTAATTGAATAATAGGAGAACAAGAACTAAAACTTGTTAAAACAGTAATCTTTCATCCTTACTGGCATTAAAATTATCAAGACCTATAAACGTCTGGACTCTTGTATCTTAATGTTTGTCATAATAGAAATGTAACTTGAAATAATATTTTCTGTTCTACTAAGTGTATATTAGGGTAATTACTATTGCAAAAAGGTGATAAAAGTGGAAAAAGAAAAAGGAAAAAAACAAAAATATCTGTATTAACCCTGCCTTCTGTCTAAACTAGAAAGAGGAGCAAGTTGATAATCATAGACATTACAAATATTAATTAATAATGTGCTAAGCATTCATGCAATAGGACTAATGCTAAATCAATACCCAAACAACACTATAATAGGCTGAGCTTATGGCAACACCCTTAAAATTTGTCAGACATCTGGAATTTATTTCACCCAGCATATTATGTCTGTTCTCAGGCTTTCATATGGTTGAGAGTTACATGACAAAGATCATAGACATTTTGGCATCAAAGACAGTGGCATGCCCAACATGTAACCGAAAAATAGAACCATAAATCAAGACACCACTCATATAATGTTTTAAAATCAATTACTTCCTCATGTTCTCATGGCAACTTAAGTGGGGATAGAAATTAAATAAATAACAGGAATAAGAGTGCTCTTGTGACAAAGGTGGTAAAACGATATGCTTGCATGGAAATAAACAGCAAAGAAGCCTTAAATAGAAGAGGGAATCCTGTAAATTGCTACATGACAGTCCCAAACTATAATAAACTGCTACAGAATAATAAAGTATTTATGATGACCTATTAAATTTTGGTAGCTGCTTGTTTGCGCAGATGGCTACCGTGCATCTAAAAGAAGGTTTGCCAATGACACATGGCAAGATACAAACTTTACCACTAGTGGCAGAAAGAAGCCAGTGAAATGACGAGCTACACAACTAGTTAGTAATGATGTCTATCTCTATTCTCATGTTTTCGCTTGAGCTTCAGAAAAACAAAACGTCTACACCGCGTAGCCCAAATGGCCCCAACCCGATAAAAAAGATGGAAAATATAAGAAGTCAAAACCGCAACCCATTAACTCACTTGTATTCATCCACCCGCTTGGTAGAGAAAATGGCACCACGTAAGACGCAATCTCAAAACCCTAAAAGTCTCCAGTTTTGCGATAATAAAACACCAAATCAGAACCAAATAAAAATTTCCACACAAGAGTGAAGAAAACTAAAACTTGAGCTCTATTCACTTAGGCTGTAAGCTAAGCTAAAAGTAAACAGGTGTCCTGTCCAAATCTGTCCAGCATAAGTTGGCAGAGTTTATCAGCATAAGTTGGCATTACAAATTAATATATATATATTTCTCCCAACATAAATAAACAACATACCATATAAACAAGAGATCTAGCCAAAAGCACCTTCGATGTCTGGTTTACACAAGCAAATCTACACCAACACCCAAAAACAAAAGAATCAATATATATACATACATACACAAAATAAACTAAAATAACATAATCAAAAAAAGAACATAAACAAGAAATTAACCCACCAATTTACGATCCCCAAAAAATAAGTTAGCAACTGTACACCACATATATCAACAAAATCAATCAACATAACTTTTTCAATCTACAAGGATGCAACATTAGAAATACACTTGTTAGAAAGAATTGACAAATATGAAAACCTTATGTATAAGTTAAATTATTTCTTGTATTCAACCATATGTTCAAGCCTTTTCCTGGGCATGCTTCAATAATATAAGTTGGGTAACATGCTTTGCCCACTCAAATATGATATCATTAATCTCTTCATCATTATATTTTTCTTTCTTGTTGAACTGCAACATAATCAAGCATAATTACTTCTCTAACAATATCCAAACTTGATAAACAAGTAAAATTGACACCAACTCACCTTCTCACACAGGATCCTAGGGTCTAACATGATTTCTTTCATATATCTTAGAATGTAATACCCACATTCAAAGTTTCCCACCTGTCTTGAGCCCTATATATCCGTAAATAAATCGTTATTGACATAATAATTGTGTTTACACATTGTTGAAATGTCATACGAGTACCAAAACCATTAAAATTATACCTTCACTGAAATCCAATAAACTTTCTTTTTCTTTTTATTTCCAACAAATTGGCAAGACGCAAACCCCCTACCAGCACATATAATTAACATTAATTACTCATAAACTTCCAAAACACCAATAGTTTTATGTTAAGAATGACATGAAAATACCGGTTTATAACTTCTTTAACGTCTTCACCAATAGCTCCCCTCATTGAATCAAGAAAATATATTTTGAAGGCTTTCATGTCAAACACCATCACAGTCCAATGGTAGCTGCCAACAAATTATAATAAGTGAATTGTAGTGCAAAATACTGGAAAAAAGAAATCAAACTATATAAATAAAATTAACACATGTTAATAATGAAAATATACCCTGGATTGTAAGGAAGAAAAACAAACTTCCTATCTTTGAAACTTTTTAGCTTCTTCGCAATTGATTCAGACATGTCAGCACGCAAATTAGCATCTTGAAGCTTGTTTGGTAGGACTGTTGAGGGGTTGATAAAGCCAAACTGTTGTGTGGCTGATCCTCCTTCTAATGTCCCATATAGATAACTACAATAACAAATACAATCAATGAACTTTTGCCATTCACTTACCACAAAAGAGCAAATCAATTAATTAAATAAATGAACTTTCAAAGTGCAACTAAAAACTGATCTCAAAATGTAGTAAATGTTGTTCATGATAGTTAAGTATCGACATTAAAAAACAGCATCTATATTCATAGACAAGTAACTATAAATAGAAACAACATATCTCTTAGACAAATGAATATGATATAAGAAAATTTAAACCTGTTGTGAAATTTTGAATACATATCTTAAAATGTAGTAAATGTGTTCATGATACTAAAGTATCGACAGTAAAAAACATCATCTATATTGATAGACAAGTAACTATAAATAGAAACAACATATCTCTTAGACAAATGAATATGATATAATCAAACTTAAACCTGTTGTGAAATTTTGAATACATATCTACCAATAATGTTTTAGGTATGCATAATATTGCAAAAACAGCCCTCTTGTGCCTTTAAGCTATATTGCACAACCTCTCTTGTTAAAAGGCTTTCACATTTCCACAATATAATATCTCAAAATCAAATTAGTACCAAAAAATCCTTCAAAGTAAAGGGTCAAGCTCCCAAAGTATAACATCAACACGTAACAAAAATATAAATCAACAGCATTATTGCATGTGGGCATGATGATGAAAATAGAACAAAAAATAAAAAGAAAATGTAAACAGATCTTCCTAAAATCTGATTATTTCCAATATGCATAATAGTCAATACCAAGCAGTAAACTTAATCAATAATGGCATAAAAGATGAAATATATTCAAACCTCATATAAATTGAGATGCAGTTTTGCATTAGCTCCTTGTACTCGATGATGCACCTCATATCACCATGAGACAAATACGTTGCAACATCATACCCAAATAATCCAACCTCAAACTGAATTTTAATGTCTTTATCCTTGTCCACCCTAATGTTCACTAATCCTTCAAGCATCACCACTGCATCAGGTTTTGGGATTTGCTTCTTACCTTCTTCTTCATCCCTTTGCAGTGCTTTCAACTCCTGGCTGACTTTCTTTTTTGGTGGGCTTGATTCAGTTGCATCCTATGTTTAAAAATCTCAAAAAATCAAAGTAAATTTCATGCATTTAAGGTTAAATTGAGGCAAATGATAGATAAAACGCAAATTGAGCGATGTTGATTCTTCATTACCTCATCAGTTTCAGCAACAAGATGTGCAGGCCATTCCACATGTTCCCCTACTGCATCATATATGGTTTCCGGTATATCTTCATTCAACTGTATAGGTAGCATGGCAACTCGATCAAAACAAACCTCAATGCATACCAACATGTTTGGAACCCCATCCGTCAAAATTTTTCCAATTGCCTTTGTCTCTCCATCTAGTTGCACTTTTAAATTACACCATCTAGGCTGAAACAAATTAGAAAATAATATATGATTTTGCATAACTAAACAAAAGGTCAAAAAAATATTTATATCTATACCGTTAAATCTCAAATATATTCTTACTTGTGTAGTTTGAGCATGTGGAGTTTGCTCCTTCACACCATCCTTCTCATCTTCCAATTTCATTTCCTTTTCCACTTTACTAGTGCTCCTTGCATGTATTGCTTCACTTGAGACCTTGTCAGATGCCACAGATGGAGTTCTCACCATGTCCTCAGATTTATGTACTCCAAAATTGAATTGATCCTCTGGCACTGTGTTACTTGACCCTCGCAACTTAACTGTCGCTACTTGGCTGATGAGAAGGGCTATCTTTGCATCTCTTTCCTCAATCTATTTTTTCAAGTCTTCCACAATTTTTTCACTTTCATAAGTTCGATCTAATCTCGAAAAATACTTTGAAGGAGTCACAAATTTGCCCACCCCCCTTACCCTCCCACTATGCTCGCCTCTCTCTAATGCCCGGGCAAGAATATCATTACAATCTGAAGTGTCTATAATGCCCGATGCTGATTGTGCCTTTAACTCATCCTATAACAGACCAAAATTATTACGTAAGAGTTATACTTTTTGTTGGGCAGGTTATCTCAACAAGTATAAAAACATAAATTCTAATGCTAAATAGATAGAATTACTCACAATCTTCTCCACAATAGGAGCCACGTTCGGATGGTAGTTACCATCTTTCTTTCTTTTTCTCGCTTGCACCCACAAATCAGCTCGATCAATTGGTGAACTCCAATCCCCAGATTTCTCTCGCTACACATATTAAGGAATAAATAAATTATCTTATTTATAAGCTAAATACCACTGGTATGAAAACCATAAACACTCACATAACTAAAAACAACCATATTACCATTTTTTCTTCCAACTTTGCATAACCTAATCGTCCAGTACAATGGTCATATTTGTTTATCTTTCTTCTCTTGCTTTGAATTGCACGATATTCCTTCAAATTTTGTAATAAATTTCATATGTCATTACATACAAATAACAAAATAAATTAACCTATAGCATTAAATTTTTTCAGATCATTAAACATTCTGTGTAACTCAACTTAATGAAACAAAATTCAGATCAGAAAATGAATTAGTCTTTCACATAAATAAACTAATCTAACTCAACTAACATTAATTAACTTAGCTAGATGTTATAAGGCATGTACTTATGCAATTTTTTTACATCATCCTTCAATAACTTCTCTTACATACAACCTAAAAAGCACACCAACATATAAATTTAAGTTATGATGACCTCTCATGCTAAAATTCCAGATTTGAGCAAACTGATGCAAACAAATTAAATAAGAATCTTTACCTGAAACTCATCACTCACACGGTTTGCAACAAATTTGTCCCAATCTTCTTGTTGAATTTTGCCGCGATACTCCTTCGATGGATATTTCACTTTTGTGGGATCATCCTTATTTGGCAAAATGAATCTACTAGTCAACCAAAACTTAAAATTTTTCCAAGCTGTACCAGCTTCTTGCAACAAATAAGTCTTCCATTTCTCATCAATGTCAAATTTGCTCTACAAAAATTGTTTTAAACAATTAGAACAAAATAAAACACATACACAACATTGTTAATAGATTTAGATGAGTACCTTAATTTCTTCCCATATCTTGTTTTTATAGTTGTCTTTCACAGCTCTCCAACTTGGATATGTAATAGGGACTGAATCACGTGCCAAAACACCAATAGTGGATATGAGTGCATTCCTATTCTGCCCAATTGGCACCCCGTTGGTGGTAGTTATAATCGGCAGCTTCACACCTTTATTTTTTTCTGTTCGTTCTAACTCCTTTGCATATGCCTCTTTTCTTGCGCTTTGTTGGTGCCTCCCTACTATTCTGACCATCATTCAATTCTTTATTGCCATCCTCCTCCATTGTCGCTGTCCTGCAAAAAAAAATACACAACATTTTATTAATCTATTAAATACACCTGTTACTATGGAATGTCCAAGGAATATGTAATATACTCTAATACAATAATGATGTTCAAAATAATACAATTAATAAACAAAGTAAAACCATTTATAATTTTGGATAAGGTGAACCTTTTAACATTTATTGCAAATTTTTGATAGTTTTGTTTTTAATCCATATGCCATCTAAATCCTCTCTAAGGCACCTACTCTCATCATCCTCAAACGTGTCAATGGAGTCAACCGCAGGTAAAGCATTTGTGAATGGATGTTGTTCAACCAATAAAGGTATTTCGTCTTGACTTCTATGTATTTTGTAACATTTATCGGAGATGAACTGAACTATAGACCATCTTTCATCACTTTGGTCAGTCACATAAAATACTTGCTTAACTTGCGAAGCAAGAACAAATGAATCTGACTTGTGTTCGACACGAGTGAGATCAACCAATGGCACCCCGAATTCATCAACTCTAACACCCCCATTGTTGTCAACCCGATCACATTGAAACACAGGGAAGCTGAAGGAGTGGTAATCCAACTCCCATATCTTGTTAATTACACCATAAAAAGTTAGATCCCTAACTATTGGATTTTTGTCTTTGGCACTAGAAATTTGCATTGTTGATGCCACAATGCTAACTCCACTATTTTGATGGACTTTGTGTTCCCCATGCTCTCTTGTATGGTAATGACAGTTGTTGATGATGTAACCGGAATAACTTCTCACATATGGACGAGGCCCTTCTGCTAACCATTTCAATGTGGGAGAGATGTCCTCATTATTATTAACAGCATTCCCAACCTATTAAAGATCAATGCTTAAAATGTTAATTGAAGCTCTATAGATAAATTATTTACCTGAAAACACTAATTCATAAGGCAATATGTTGAAATCCAATATGTACCTCCAATTTAAACCATGAGATAAAGGTACGGTTGTGTTCATCTTTTAGCCACTTTGCATTTTCACTTGCCTAGGAAAACGAGTCTTCAACCAATTCATATGCATTCTAGCAAAACAAATACAACATTGGTTAGATATATAGGACAAAATAAGGAATTGAACAACTAAAATTATACGAAGAAATAAGAAAATTAGATACTTACTCAATGTAAGGTTACACTTCTTCCATGTTTTGTAATACATATAGGTGTGCTTGTGACCATTCATCTTGAGAAATAGAAAACACCCGACCTCCAAGCAATGGACCATCAAATTCCATAGGTCCATCAACAACACCAACATACTCTGAGCAAAAATCAATTGCCTCCGATGCAATGTAACACTCAGCAATACAACCTTCAGGTCGATTTCTATTCTGAACAAATCCTTTAAGAATTTTCATGTATCTCTCAAAAGGATACATCCATCTAAGATAGACAGGCCCGCACAACCTAACTTCTCTAACCAGATGTACTGTTAGGTGCACCATGATGTCGAAAAACGAAGGTGGAAAGTATTTCTCAAGCAAACACAAGGTTATGACAAGTTCACTTTGAATTTTCTGTAACTTAGGAACTTCAACCACTTTGGTGCAAAGGTTATTGAAGAAGACACACAACTTAGTAATGGCGTACCGAACATGCTTAGGCAACACTGATCTCAAGGCCAATGGTAGTAATTGTTGCATCAAAGCATGACAATCGTGGGACTTAAGACCAACCAACTTTAAATCATCCATGGATACAAGGTTCCTAAAATTTGAACAATATCCAAAAGGAACTCTAAGGTCATGTAAAGTTTGGCAAAACAACTGTTTATCTTTCTTACTCAGCGTGTAACAAGCAGGAGGCAAATATGTTCGACTGTTTTTATGGGATGGTTGTAATTTTTCCCTCAAACCCATCTCTACAAGATCTAATCTAGAGTTAAGATTATCTTTTGTCTTCCCCGGAATATTTAGTAGTGTGCCATAAATACTCTCACAAACATTTTTTTCAATGTGCATCACATCTAAGTTGTGTCGAACATATAAATGTTTTCAATATGGGAGACTGAAGAAAATTGATTTTTTCTTATAACATTGGCTTTCATCAGCATCACTTTTCTTTCTTTTCCTATCCTTACTTTTCCCCCAAATATTTTGAAAATTTTCAAGTTTTTGTAAGATGTCCTCCCCGCTAAGTGGTTTGGGAGGGAGACCATGTTTTGGGTGTCCATTGAATGCCTTTTTTTTAGACCTATATGGATGACTTAGAGGAAGGAATCGTCTGTGACCCATGTAGATGTTTTTCTTACCATGTTTTAACCTACATGAAGATGTTTCTTCCCCACATATTGGACAACCATAGTACCCTTTTACAGAACACCCAGAAACGTTGCCATATGCTGGAAAATCATTGATTGTCCACAACAATACGGCCCGCATGTTAAAAGTTTCCTTCCTGTAAGAATCATACACATCAACTCCATCATCCCATAAAAGTTTCCTAAATCCCTACCAAAGTCTAAATTTAGAGCTGTTAGACGTTTTCTTCCATCTTGACAATGCACAAGTAGGACAAGAGCCAAATGATGCATACTCTTTTCTATATAAAATGCAATCATTAGGACATGCATGTATTTTTTCATATGACAATCCTAACGAAACCATTGTTTTCTTCGCTTCGTACATGGATGAAGGCATTTCATTGTGCGGTGGCAACAATTCTGAAATTACTTTAAGTAATTCTGAAAAACTATTATCCGACCATCCAAATGTCCCTTTAAGATTATAAAGTTTCATTAGTTCAGATAATTTTGTGTGAGTTGTGCCTCCTGGGTATAAAGGCTTCTCAGCATCTTCAAGTAAAATTTTCAAAGATTTCGGATCATTGTCACAGTATTTGAATGCCTCGTTGACCATATCTATACCATCATCTATAGGAAAAGAGCATTCATCAAATGATGAGTTGATGAAGTTACTAGGTTCCCTACTTGGATTTGCTTCCCCATGCCAAATCCAAGTTTTGTCATTTGTGTCAAACCCGTTGGAGAATAAATGATGATGTACTTCATTTTTAGTATGAAAGTCCAAGCAACGACAAGCATTGCATGGGCACCTCATGAAGTTTGTGTTGATTGTGTGGGCAGAGGCAAAATCTAAGAAATTCCTAACCCCAATGTCATACTCAGTAGACAACCTATCCTTCCACATCCAAGATTTGTCCATTCCTTGTATTGGTGAAACACCTGTTGAAGCAATTAAGCTTAAGAGTGTTTCTAGGGATAAAATATATAATTGGTAAAGACAAATCAGGTTTCATTTTGAAGTCTTTGTCATTGTTTTGCTAGATACTTAAGTTTTCTAATTTGTATTTTCTTATTTGTATATTTTTCTTGGTTAAAAGGCAACATATGTATTATTAATACATAGACACTAGTTTAATGTTGTGGCAACGAAGAAATGATTTGTGTTATGAATGGGGTGAATTTACAAGATTAAATGGGTGAAATAATATCCACAAGAATCTAAAACAAATGCCTAAACATTCAATAAATATAAAAAGGCACGTATAATTGGGCA
Source organism: Boswellia sacra (assembly GCA_013180625.2). NCBI lineage: Eukaryota > Viridiplantae > Streptophyta > Magnoliopsida > Sapindales > Burseraceae > Boswellia > Boswellia sacra. The sequence continues at coordinate 24,641 of SNVD02013716.1, read as the reverse complement.
TAAAGATAATTAATAATAATATTATAATCATTGTAAGCATGTATATATCTATATACATGTCATCTACAGTGCTTTACAATATTACTCCATGCATGAGACATAACATTAATCCAAACAGATAATCTCAAAGCTCAAACAAACATTCATGGTCCAGAAAATATGTGGTAATATGTAGTTTTATTGACACTTCAAATTTCATATATGATTTATCATTATAAGCAATAACTTTGATAAGAAAAATACCTGGTCACGCTATTTGGCTAATGTTAATCCTCGAGTTGTTGAAGCTGATATTGAAGCTTAAACTGAAAAAGCTTTGAAGTTGGTGTTGATAATTTTCTGTGAAACAAGAAATAGTTCTACATTACTCCTAAAAGGCAAATATCTTAATTTTATGATAGTTTAAAAGTTACATATATTGATGCAGAGGATTAGTACAACAAACTCAGCAACAAGTAAATGGAATGCAGTCTCAAGTGCAATCACCCAATGATAGGAATACTGTGCAACAAACTCAGCAACAAGTACATGGAACACAGTCACAACTTCAGTCAACAAATGACAGAAATACTGTACAACAAACTCAGCAAGTACATGGAATGCAGTCACAACTGCTTTCATCGAATGACAGGAATACTGTCCCACAAACTCAGCAACAAGTACATGGAATGCAGTCACAAAATGATAGGAGTACTGTGCAACAAACTCAGCAACAAGTACATGGACTGCAGTAAATCTTGATTTGGACAACTGCCTGAGCTGATTATATAACTACCAATCTTTATTTAATCAATTAAGAGTATCGTTTCATCTCTTCAAGAAGAGAGATTTGGTTGTTTTGATTAATTTTACTTATTGAAACTTCGAACAATTAACTCAATTCTCCAGCCTTATTGAGGAAATATATATATACAGCAAATAGCCATTGTTTCTTTCCTTCTTCATATTATAATACTTCTTCAACACATAAATAGAACCAAGAATAATTTAAAACAAAAGGTGAAATGGACAAGTAAAGCAAGAGCGTGGAGGAATTTCTTGTGCATTGTATGAATTAGATGAGTGTGATATGTAAGTGAAAGATTTCCAGTCACAAATCACCATAAAAAAGTGAAGGGAAAAATAAATTAAACATTCCAGTAAACAATCCCTTCCAAAACTATTAAACTTTAAAAAACTATTGACCACATGAACTTTTACCCAATACCTTTTATCAACCACAGCAGGTATATACACATAGAGAATTTACACAATAATAAACAATCAAAACCATCAGTCATAAATAATCTTTAGTTACCTGGTTTGTTACAGCCTTTGCCATCCGGCGGAACTCTTTTCTCCTTATAGATATGTGAAGCAAAGCAGCAGGTTTACTCTGTTTCTTAGACTTAATAGTTGCAAGCACTACAGATTGATCTTTCCCAGGTTGAGTTGTAACTGTTTTCTTGTTTGCCAACCCTAATACAATCCAAAAGCCAGCCATTAGACATCAAGATGACTCATCCGAGAATCACAATTGAGTACTTCAAAACTAATCATGTGAGAATCACTGAATGAATTGAAATTTTTCCAGAGTTATGACACGGAATCATCTGTTAATCATTTGATATGCTCAGAAGCCAATGGTCCAAAACTACGTATTTGATAGTCAAGAAACAAAAGAGAAGTACATATTAATTGCACACAGCAAATACAAACATTTGGAAGGTATAATGCAATTTCTTTCAATCCCCAAAAACAAAACAAAACAAAAATAAATCATCATACATGCTACGATCTTGCGCATAAGTCTCAAAAATAGTAGAAAGAATCATCTTAGCATATATTCATTTCTCCCTATTTTTGACCTATGGACACAATACAAAGAAAATATGTAAAGTGGCTTATTCCGAATGACTTTTATAATCATCCTTGGTGCTCTGTATTGTTGACCAAAAGATCATGTTTCAACTTGTGTAATAAGAGCCATGGGTTATGGTAACAACCACTGGGCCATTACTGGAACTATCATTAACTTAAATTGAGTGTTTATAAGCAGTCAAATGCAAATGGACAGCTGATAACTTTGTAATAATAATCAAATAGATTATAAGGAAAAGAAAGGAGAAATTAGATACCAAGCGCTGCAATAGTCAAGTCAAAATGATAAAGTACTCTGTTCCATGTGCTACTTTATCATCCGTATATTTACAACTTCCTATATGAACAACTCTCATGCCAAAAACTTTTGTGTAAATAGTTCTCTATCGATAATAAAAATACTTATCTAAACAAATTTAAGATTTACTAAAAGTGAGCTGGTTACAATCCAACAGATCTAATAAATTATATTTATTAGTTCACAACTTGTCATTTCAAAATGACTGACGAACAACTCACTTATCAAATTATAAATATCATTTGTGGGTTATTGGATATTATTTTTTATAAATGATTTGTTTTTGTCAGTGATAGGGGGGCACTTAATCAACCGCTCAACTTAACTTTTTATTAAGCAATAAATGATCTAAGTTTAACTAAACTTAAAAGTAATCTCTTTAAACTTGGTTATTTATGAAATTATCCAAAAATTTCAACCACCATATATCACACAGGTAACCTTTCATGAAATCCATAATCGTTTATAATATGGAAATAATTACTAATACTATGTTAGGTCAAACATAAGAATATGAATCTTGATCCTACAGTTAACAAAATTATGTTTCCAGATTTAACAAAGAAAAAAATTTAATAACAAATATATATTTCATTTATAATATTTTACAACGATAGATATGATTTTAATTTTAGTTTTTAAGTCTTTAACATGCATATTGGCATGCAAAGAACTCACGTGCACTTGCATATAGATGAAGGATCATATGTTTTAATTATTCTAAAAGTAAGCTATTAGCAATTGTAAAACAACTCAAATCTTTTTACATTGTAATTTTCATTTAGTTATTGCTTGTCTAAAGTGTTGACATGTTAGATTTCAAATCTCCTATAAATCATGTAAACTTGTATAAAAATCACTGGCATAATAGTATATCTAGAATTTTAAGTATTTCTCAGCAAACGTTTCACTTAATCTCCCACTACCAAAAGATTCATAAAGCTGGTGTGCACAAGAATAAAGTTATGCACACTCATTTAATCTATTTAAAAAAAAAAATCTAAAGAATACACACTAAAAAAACAAGGGTTATAACATCAGATCGATAATGGCACGTTATGTTATGCATATGATCAACAGGTGCTTCAAGAAGATCTTTTCTAAATTATTTCGTATAAAAAAATATATAATTATTTCTTTCCCATCCATCATAGCTTACTTGACTTTTCTCTTTGCTTAAGGTTTTCTTCACCTAATAGACCATCAACTATTCAATAGTTTTCTAAAGGTAAATCTTTGAAAGTTGATCTAAATCTTTTGTTAACCTTTTTTATTGCAAAAGAATAAATAAACAAATAAATAAAACTGAATCAAAATTAACAATTAATTTCGAGAAGGTTTAAAACACGGCTGTAGGAGACAAGATAAATCAATAACTGTGCAGCACATTTGCTGATTTGTCATTTCTTCTCGGCAACAGCCCATTGCACGTTGAAAAGCCCCTCTGTTGTTTGGAATTTCTCACTGCATTCCTCAAGCTTTTTGTTTTTTGTTTTTTTTAATTTTTTGTTAACAGCAATTTTATACCTAAAACTCATTTACAATCAACTCTTCTAACAACATGAGTGGGCAAAAATTCACGGGAGGAAGAAAAACAAAAATGAACAAGTATAATTATATCTCTAACTCAAGTTATATGGAGATCGATTGTAGATGAATTGTAAGTGCAATATTATTCTTTTTCTTTAGTAACATAGACATCCCTACTGGTCAAAGACGTTAGATGGATGTTAAGAGATTTTGTTAACTGAATAATAGTCTACATTTAAAAGATTAAAATACCCTTCTTCCTTATATAAGTTAATAAAGTACAATAATGATTTAAAGAATAATAAAACATCTTGGCTACTAGTTTAATTATCCCTTCCCAAATTAGTGATACGTCTTGGACTCTGGCCTCCATAGTCCATACTCATTGATCTATATATCCATCACAACCAATTGAATCCTCATAATACTAGACTTTAACTTGCAAAATAATTTGATATCTTCACTGCCACACATCAGCATCAACCATCACTACCATGAACCCTTGTTCATCATCATTTACTATCCTTCATCTGGAAATAAGGAAAATATTGAAAGGGAACACCAACAGATAAGAGAGTTGAAGTGAGACAAGAGGAGAGGAAAATCACGAGTCCAATTTTTTAAATTATTGTTAAAAAATGTTGTCACAATTTAATTAGTTTAACATATTTGACTCTTTAATATGACAATTACTGACATGTCTCATGCGGAACTTAGTTTATAAGCTAGCTACTTGGAAGCTCATAACAATTGATTTGACTCTTTAATATAACAATTGATTTTTTCTTACTCTCACGTCTAGCCTCAAGTGAAGAAATAATAAAATAAAATAAAGAACAACAAAAACGTGGCAAAAACTACCAAATCAAGCAAACACAACCTAGTATCTAACAACAAAGTAGAAAAACAAACAAATAAAAATGGAGACAAAGAGAGATCAAATCAAGAGACGAGCAAAGATAGAGACAGGCGAGAGAGACACAGAGAGATAGTAACTTGGTAAAAGAGAAACAAGGAAATGATTTGGGAAGGAGAAGAAAGAATGCAAAGATAAAAGATAAAGATCCAGGCAGACGTAAGAAGGAAAAACTGTAGAAGAAAGAAAGAAAGAAGTTTGTAAAAAATAATCAAATCAATTGAAATGAACAACAAAATCACTTACTAATTAGCTGTGCTGACTGAGCAAAGAGAGGGTGCACAGCAACTAACCGATGAGCGGTGACTGAGCAGCGAGCGACTGAGCGGTAAAAGGGCTTGTCAGAGTGTTTCAAGTGACAGAATGATGAGAGCGATAGGGGAGAGAGCGGGCTAGGTACTTGGAAGCTCAAACAAGTACTGAAATGTCTCATGTGGCACTTAGTTTATAAGCTAGCTACTTGGAAGCTCAAACAAGACATACCTGAGCATGACTTCGATAAAATAGATTTTTTTCTTTTTTTAATTTCAGAACAATTTTGACCTTCTATATACAATATTATCGAATTCAAAGAAGTGTATGTGCTAGTAGTTGGATATTACATATATTTACTGTGTGTTGATTGTTTCAAATCCATACTAATTGTGACATGAGGTTATCTTTAGTGAATTATAAGTTCTCAAACTACACACTCCAGCTCCATTTTTTTGTCCTCTATATCTCACTCACTTTATGATCTCATTAAACCTACTTACCAGTAATTTTTCCAATTTGGAGAGCTGCGATTATGAGTGTAATTAATAAATTATAAACAATTTTAAAGTTTCAAATTTTTACATAAATAGAAGGATTTTTTTCATCTGGGGGGAAGTTCCTGTTTCCTTTAAAATCCTAATTTTTCATAGGTAATCAAGTTCAGTATCAAAACATGAGCATACTATTTTGAATAAGTTTTAATCTACGCATGCTAATAAAAGACTTGTCATATCGATAGAGCTAACACCAAGTTACAAACTAAAGCTGAGTTGCCAAGCGCTCAGCCAACTCGACAACAACATTCTTTTTATGATTTTTGATAATTTATCTTGAACAGATTCTGTTTGTATCTTATGACTATACTTGACTGATTATGATTTTTGATAATTTATTTTGAAAAGATTATATATGTTCGTCTTTTATGATTATACTTGACTAATTAAACAACAAAAAAATATAGAGTTTTACTAAAATTAAAAGAAACTTCTCAAAGATGCATGCGAGGATTTGAACCTACCATCATTAGGTTACAACACTTTAATATCATGTTAAGTTTATTACTTTTTAAAAAAAAAAACTTATAATGTGAGCTTAACTTTAACATATATTCTCTGGTACAATTCACTCTCACAGGAAATGCCCGGAAGACATAGCATATAATTTTATTGCAGTTTGTATTTTCACTGGCTTAGCTAGTTTCATGATCTTAAAATCAACAAGCCCCCCGTTTACTGAACAAATTCTAATTAATTTCTACAAACTCTCTTTAATAGCCACATTGTTTGAAAAAACTACCATGAAATTTATATAAGCATACAAAAAAGATCGATGCCTTCGCCTTCGATGGGATTTTTGTTGATCTAAATGTGACAGACGATTGGTCTCTTACAATTCTCGAAAATGTTGTTTATGGAACTAATAATTCTCTTAATTTATAATTTCTTTCTTTCTTTCAATTTATGTAGTAAATTCTTACAATTAATTATGAAATTTGATAGCACTGATGATTAAAATCCAAGAATATACGGTACAAAGATACAATTTCCTTTTTTCTTATATAACTGCGACTCTACCCAACAACAACTACAAAAATTTATTTTTAGAAGTTAAAATATTAATTTTATTCTTTACCTAAAAGCTTAAGAGCAAGTGATTTTTCAGCATAATATCAAGATTCTTTAAGTCAACAGATTTCTTAGACACATGTTTATGAAAGAAACAAAAATTATTAATTGTTAGTTCTTTAAATAGACAAACTAGTTGATGAAGCGGAAGGGAAAGATAAAAAAGTGTTCTAACATGTAAAGGGAAAGATAAAAAAGGGGCAGAGATCTAACAATAAAAATTGAATTCAAAATGCAGAATGAAAAGGCTTTATTACCTTCTTTACACCTCGAATTTTCTTTGCCCTGTTTTTCCTTTCCTTCAACTGCTTCCTTGACTTTTCCACCTTAGTATCCAGTCCATTCTACCATCATAAGAAGCAAGAAATTCAGTACAGACAATGGATTGGACAAATGCACTAGTGTATGACAGGACTGCGTGGTAAAAGAATCCACAAACAAGAAAGAAAGAATGCAAAAATAGTTAAACAGAGGCATTTCTAAACTCTTCATGTCAAACCAAGATTAGATTGATATCAAAAAGTATACATAATAGAATGCAAGAAATGCTTAGCAAGCAATAAATAACATAGATGAACAGTCCAATCTCCAATTAATTTGTTATCAAGTTAAAATTCAAAGTTAAAACTTTAAAAATCAAATCTAAAGCTAAAAGCATACTACAGTTTTCTAAACGTTCTAAGTAAATTTTTTAAAGGTTAGGAAATCTCCTCCAGTCCATAAGGTTTATTTGTCGTCAAGAAATTAACCTTCACATAGGCATCTACTTAAATATTTCATCAGATCAAGCTGTTACAGCCATTCCAAGATCCACCATATAAATTATACACTCACTTCACAGAGATTCCTCAGTACAACTTTTACAGCATATGACACAGAAAAAGTTGGATTCCCTTCAAAGAATCTGACACAATATTCATGAAGCAAACAAAAGACAGAAAAATAGTTGCAAACCAGAGTCATGCAGTCAACAAACACTAACATAGCATAAGATTTTAAATTACCCTGATTAAAATTAACATAGCATAACTTTAACTCTCTTTGCGTATTACATTCGCTTCTTGTCGATGCTGTGTGAATGTGATGTGAAATAGTGTGGTACTTGTTGATACTGTTCCTATAATGTGACCAATACAATGTCGTTGGGGGGCTTGAAATGTTTATACTAGATTCTTTTAGGGGTCATATTTTTTTAAGTTCTTTTTTTATTTTTTTATTATTGATTTTGTTGCAGGATGATACAGCATAAGACCAAGCGAGGTGCTGCTGCACTTGCTCGGTCGAAGGCTTATGAGGGAATCCCTTCGCCATATGACAAGATGAAAAGGATGGTTATACCTGACGCACTTAAGTGAGTTCTGTTCTTAAATTTTGTCATTCAATCTTCATATGCGTAAGCAGTTATCACATATGAGGAAGTTACAAAAAAGATTTTAAATGTTACATTAGAAAAATTTGGAATAAAATGGCAGTTCAAAAAATCTTCAATTCATTTCTCTAGCAAACAGGCAGAATATTTGAATGGTAGATCCTTGCCAAATGATCAAATAGAAGCTATGCCCATATTGACTTTCTCGTATTCACCACTTAAATATCAACCACACTTGAGTTCATAAAAACTAAAAGCAAGGTCACTGATGCATCCTTAAAATGATAGGCCCCTGAGGCTATATGGATAATAACATAAATTTTGTTTACAAATCTACACCTTGAAGGCACCAGCTTTGCAGTCCAAAGCCTTTTTCGTCACTCAAAATGAACAAGAATGCATCGTATTAAGACAATACAATTATTGTCCATCATGTAACCAAGAAACGTGTGTTCTTTTTAATGATTTGTTATTCCTGGTTGATATTCTTCTTTTTCATAAGTCTACACGCATCTCATACAATATCACTCTAATTCCCTTTCTACTAGGCTATAAAGGCTATGAACAAACAAAATCACATCATCTATTTGCTCAGGTACTGAAGCCTACTTCTCCTTGCAATTCTTTATTTCAAAGTACAAATACATCTGACAAAGAAATTTTCAACTGAGTGACCAAATTTAACATAAGAAAATAGCCACAATTTTTCTTAGTATTCACTTGCAAAAAAGGGGGAAAACACACACACACACACACACACTCTCTCTCTCTTTATTTTATTCAATCTATCAGCTTGGCCTCAACATTTCACCAAAAGCCATAAAGAAATAGGCCACATTCACAACTCCGAATGATGCATGACAGGAGATCAATAACATACAAGAATACTAGTGACAGTATATCACATATCAAAATCAATTACAAACAAGAATACTGCAATTCCATACTTAACACAAAATTAGAACTATCAACAATACAATTCCACGCACAAAACTACTAAGAAATACATAATCAACGCAACTGAACAAAACAAGCAAGCAAGGAAATGAAACAAGCAAGAATTGATGTCCATCAATAACTTTTATTGTTAAAAATGAATTAAATTATTCAAAAATATATTCATATTTAAAATTATTATGACTCCCCAGTCATGTTTAAGGGGATGCAAGAATATTTAATTCCTAGCCAGGCTAAAACTCATATTTAATTAATACTCTGGCCACCATTTGCAGTTTTTTAACTCAGATTTAAAAGTCGACAAAGAAAGTCTTGCATGAGTCTCTCTTTTTCTAATTTCCATTTTTTGGTCATTCACTAAGATGTTAGTTTCGAATTGACGAACACCCTTACTGCAAATAGTCTCACCCTTACTAAAAATATTAAGTAATTTATAAATCTATGTTATTTTAATTTTCTTATTTCTTGTTTGTTGGAGTTTTAAGTTATTTGGAGTTTTAATTTATAAAGCTAGACAAAATCACTTACTGAGTAGAGAGATGGCACACAGCAACTAACCGACGACCGGTGAGATGAGCGAGCGACTGAGCGGCGAAAGGCTGGTTTGCGACTAAGACTACAAAAATATTATTTTAGAAGTTAAAATATTAATTTTATCTTTACCTAAAAGCTTAAGAGCAAGTGATTTTTTCTGCATAATAGCAAGCTTCTTTAAGTCAATAGATTTCTTAAACACATTTTTATGAAAGAAACAAAAATTATTAATTGTTAGTTCTTTAAATCGACAAAGTAGTTGATGAAGCGGAAGGGAAAGATAAAAAAGTCTTCTAACATATAAAGTTTTGGACATATCAAAACCATGATTAAAAAAAAAAACTTCCAATTTCCTATCATAAATCAAGAAAACTCAAAGCTGAAAACATACAACACCAGAAATTCAATTCAATTACTTGTCAAAAACACTAAAAAGCGTACAGATTCAATCATATCTTCATAAACCCAAAAAATTCAAAGCCCCTACAAATCAAAACCAACAAATTTAAACCCCACGCACTACAATTGCACAATCAAAGCCGTGTAACCCAGTACACAACTAGAATCCCCTCAACCCTCTTTCAATGCAACCGCACAGCCAGAAGCCCCAAATCACTGTTTACACAATGAAAGCAATCACATTCAAGTGAGAAGAAAGTGAAAATAAAGCAATAAAGATCAACTACAAGTTAATAAAGATCAACTACAAGTTAATAAAGATGTTAAAACTTTGAGAAATAGGTATTGAAGTACGTACCGGAAATGCCCGGAAGACATAGCATATAATTTTATTGCAGTTTGTATTTTCACTGGCTTAGCTAATTTCATGATCTTAAAATCAAAAAGCCCCCCGTTTATTGAACAAATTCTAATTAATTTCTACAAACTCTCCTTAATAGCCACATTGTTTGAAAAAACTACCATGAAATTTACATAAGCATACAAAAAAGATCGATTTGCCTTCGATGGGATTTTTGTTGATCTAAATGTGACAGACGATTGGTCTCTTACAATTCTCGAAAATGTTGTTTATTGAACTAATAATTCTCTTAATTTATAATTTCTTTCTTTCTTTAAATTTATGTAGTAAATTCTTACAATTAATAGTGAAATTTGAAAACACTAATGATTAAAATCCAAGAATATACGGTACAAAGATACAATTTCTTTTTACTTATGTAACTGTGACTCCACCCAACAACAACTACAAAAATTTATTTTTAGAAGTTAAAATATTATTTTTAATCTTTACCTGAAAGCTTAAGAGCAAGTGATTTTTCAGCATAATATCAAGATTCTTTAAGTCAACAGATTTCTTAGACACATTTTTATGAAAGAAACAAAAATTATTAATTGTTAGCTCTTTAAATCGACAGAGTAGTTGATGAAGCGGAAGGGAAAGATAAAAAAGTCTTCTAACATGTTAAGTTTTGGACATATCAAATCCATGATTAAAAAAAAAACTTCCAATTTCTTATCATAAATCAAGAAAACTCAAAGCCAAAAACATACAACACCAGAAATTCAATTACTTGTCGAAAACACTAAAAAGCCGACGCCCATAAAACACAAGGACAGATTCAATCACCAATCATAAACCCAGAAAATTCAAAGCCCCTACAAATCAAAACCAACAAATTTGACCCCCACAATCGAGCACTGCAATTGCACAATCAAAGTCGTGCAACCCAGCACACAACCAGAATCTCCTCAACCCTCTTTCAACACAACCGCACAGCCAGAAGCCCCAAACCCCCGTTTACCCACATAAAAGCAATCGCATTCAAGTGAGAGTAAAGTGAAAACAAAACATTAAAGAGCAACTATAAGTTAATAAAGATGTTAAAACTTTGTGAAATAGGTATTGAAGTACCTAACAGTGGTCGTTCTTCCGATATTTGGAGAGTAGGCAAGTTCGCGGCAGCGGGGCAGCGGTGTTTGCTTCAAGTTAGGAGGGGAGTCTAGATAAAAGATAGAGATCACTTACTTATATTATGTTAGTAATATTTTATATATATATATATATATAAGTTAAATAAAATCTCATAACACAAACACACACACACACACACACGTATATACACATATAATCTCTTTTCTTTTAATCCAATTACATATTATATATAGATCATACAAGCATTTTAATTTCCAGGTCAACCCTAATGGAAAATTAATACTAGTTATAGGGTGTAGAGAGAACAAGTTGCAGCCTTTTTAACTTTAATTTGTTCAGATCCAATAATCATAAATATGTTGGTCTTGCTACTTTTTTCACATAAAGTATTGAACAATTTCCATTATTTTATTGCAAATCAATGTCAATAAATCAAAATCACTCAAGAGAAGACGACGCAAAGTTTGAAATATAATGCTAGCGAATATCTGTTATTTTTTCAAGTTGTATAAGTTAATTTACTTCAATTGCAGGACGGTGCATGTCGCTAGCACTTATAACTCTACTGATTAATTATTTATAATAGAAACAAACTATATATCAAACTGCAGTATTAGAAAGACTTTTTTGTAGCCATGCAAGACATTCAATTTCAATAGAAACAAAGTTAAATCTCGAGTTCGAAGACTTGCAACAGATTCAATGTTCCTTGTTCCTTGCTTCCCAGCCAATTGAGTCTTTAGATCGATTCCTATTAAACATGTGAGTTTGAATTTTAATTAATCATGGTTTATAGTTATACATGTTATCAAAACATAAAATTCAAGGCTAAACCTTGGATGACTATTTTTTGTCAAATTGTTGAAGTAAATATAAAACAAACATTTATTAAATTGTTTGTGGGGTGGAATGGTGCCTATTTCCATGGTCGTACCTATGAGCGGTAAAGCATTTTTGACAACTTTCATTTAACAATTTTCTCCACGAGATTGCTTTATGACTAACAAACAAAACGAATGTGAGGTGGAGAAAGGCCCAATATCAAAATGGGGTTTCAACTTGGCAGGTTTCCCAATTTGCAAAGCTGAGAGCTAACGACAAAACAAATATTAATATAATAATCCAAAGACTCCTTTCCTCTTAATTATTGTAATAATGGTAGACATGTAACATCACTAGTTGTAGCAGACAATGTTTGATAATCTATACAATTAACACAAAAGTTAAATTTAACAAGCAAAAGAAATAATATGATAAAAAATAATGCAACATCAAGTCGTAGGTAAAAGTATATTATAAAAAAAGTAGTCTTTTAAGTTTAAGTTGTGTTTTAAAACACATGTTAAAGCTTTGAAGATTGTATAGATTTACTCAAAATTTGTATATTTAATGAATTTTATGTAATTTTTATAAGAATATACAGAATTTTAAGAAAATTTACATAATTTTTATAGGATTTAATACATATTTTTAGGATAAACCTTATGATTATTCTTATAAAAATTATAATCAATAAAAAATGAGAAAAAGAAAGATTCAAGTAAGTTGCATGCACCGCTTTTATCTAATAGATTTAATAGCAATGGAATCTTATCTATGTAGAGAAAGTGAGTGGTAATCATACAACTGAAAAAATCAAGCCAGCTAGGTACTCCATTAACACCAAATCAGCAAAACAAGGAAATATAAAATGGGGAAATTCAGAAGAAGTAGTTTTGTTTAGGTCTTAGAATATTCAAAGTCTACATATATTAATTTATGCATTGAACGAAAATATCATGAAGAGTAGTTAGTAAATGAAATTAATGATACCCCATTGAATCCAAAGTGTTAGGAACTTTTCTTTAGAATATTTATGTTTTCCACTTTTTTGACATCGATGACTCTGCACACATCCATTGGTTGCTTCCAGGCCAACCTCCCGATGAACAGATTTAAGTATCATTTAGGAGTCCATTCGGTAAAGCAAATTGGTCTTTTGATTTTAACTCAATCTTATCCGATAGATTTAAGTATCATTATTATTATTCTTCTTTTTATTGTGCTCTAAGAAGAAGACTTGAGAAATTAGTGAAGGGCAATCTCGGATTCTTAATTTTTTTTTCTATCACTTAAGTTTCTGAACTGAAGTACTCTTTCATCAACAGATCATTGATGATCGCTTGATCTGTTGATGAGCTGATCCGATGGAATGGGATCTTACAAGATCAATTTTGCTATAGTTTGCTTGAAAGTTTGAATCTAATTAAACTCAAATCTAACTTCAAATTTATTCTAACAGCTAGATCTGGTATTAGTTTGTAATTGTTATACTTGCTTAATTTATTTCTTTTCTACTCTGCTGGATGTACCTAAGCTTGTTGATAAGCTTAATTTGTCAAACAAACAAAGGCAGATGTAAGAAGGAAAAACCTTAGAAGAAAGAAAGAAAGAAGTTTGCACAAAATCAACAAATCAATTGAAATGAACAACAAAATCACTTACTAATTAGCTATCCTGACTGAGCAGAGAGAGGGCACACAACGACGACCGGTTAGATGAGCGAGCGACTGAGCGGCAAGAGGCTGGTTTGCGACTGAGCGGCTGAGAGACTGAGCAACTGAGCGGCGAGAGGCTGGTTTGCGACTGAGAGACTGAGTGACAGAGTGATGAGAGTGATGAGGGAGAGAGCGGAGAGGGATTCCGTGACTGAGCGACTGAGCGGCGTGTGCCTGGTTTGCGACTGAGCGACTGAGTGACAGAGTGATGAGAGTGATGAGGGAGAGAGCGGTTCCGTGCGTGAAAGCGATGAGAGTGATGAGTGGGAGGGAGAGCGGCTAGGGCAAAACAGAGGGCATCCATGAATGAAGAGGGAAATTGCCTTTTTATATCAAATGGCAATTTCGTAAATAACTGAAAATATTATAGTGTCAAATATTTGATAACATAGGTTGACTTTCTAAACCATATATTATATATGACTGAAGCACCGAAAACCCTCAAATAAAAAAATTGGATGCGTCAAGTATTTTACAATTTTCTTGTAGTATCATTTAAAGTCTTAGATGTATAGTAAATGGCATATGGAATTTTGTCAATTCTTTGGCCCAAGACGACACCCATGGCATAGTCACTTGCATTGCACATGATCTCAAATGGATTATTCCAATTAAGAGGTTAGATCACTAGAGTTTAAGTTAATAGTTTCTTCAGTTTTTCAAATGCCTTGTTGCATTTCTCATCAAATTCAAAGGTCACATCATTTTGTAGTAGTCTGCATAAGGGCAATGCTATCTTCAAAAAATGTTTTATGAATCTATGATAGAAACCTACATGACCAAGAAAAGAACGAATATCCTGCACACTTGTGGGGGTGGTGAGGAACATAGTGTTGACCCAGGTATGACAACCCAAGAGGGGGGGTGAATTGGGTTTTATTTATCAAAACGAATTTATAAAACTTTTCTTGAAAGATAAAAATTATTTCACTTTTTCTTTTGAGAATAGAAGTGAAGAAGATGAAAATAGAAGTTATCTAAGATGCAATCAAGAGAATAGCAATAATAAATAATCTCAAGTGTAAGTAAATGTAAAGAGTATAGGGATAGAGAGAGTGCAAACTCAATTTATGTGGTTCGGCAAACCTTGCCTACGTCCACGGGCTCCTAGCTTCACGAGCTAAGCTTTCCACTAAGTTGTAGAATCTTTACAACTTGCTTGATGAACAATCTCACCAAGACTTTTTCTTCCAACTCTTGAAAACACCACACCAAGAGTTCTTCTTGATGAACAACCTCACCAAGGCAACTTCCTTCAACCCTTGATAACACCACACCAAGAGTTCTTCTTGATGAACAACCTCACCAAGGCAACTTCCTTCAACCTTGATAACACCACACCAAGAGTTCTTCTTGATGAACAACCTCACCAAGGCAACTTCCTTTAACTCTTGCTAACACACAACAAGAGTTCTTTCAAGGATAACTATTATCCTTTACAATAATATCTCACTCTCACCACAATACAAGAACAAAGATAATTTTTACAACAAAAGTATAACTCTCTTCAAAGAGTAGATAAATAATATAAAAGCTCTCTAGACTTGATATTTCTCTTGCTTTTTTGCTTGATAAAATAATTCTCTTGCTCTACTGAATGCATGGGAGAAAGGCTCCTTTTATAGGCAAATAGGATGAACTTAATCAAGTGAAGACACCATCTCCAAATTTTCTGCCCACCATAAAAATCATAATTTTGTCTGCCATTTTTGTCAATGTTCCGTTTGAAATTTGAAAATCTTCAAAACATAAAAGTCTGTACATTTGAATAAGCTTTCCAACGCATCAAGAATCAAGTCATTTGGATATCTGTAGCTCAAGATATGGCCAAAACACCATTCGGTGCTCATGTGACTTGATTTTTCCTCCATGTGTCAGTCCACCGACTTGAATGATAATTCTGTCAGCCTTCCATTTGAAATTTGAATTTCTTTAAAACATAAAATATCTTCATAGTTGAATAAGCTTTCCAAAACATTAAGACTCAAAGAATTTGGATATCTCTATCTTAAGATATGGCCAAAACACCATTCGGTGCTCATGTGAGTTGATTTTTCTTCTCTGTGTCAGTCCACCGAATTGCATGTCAATTATGTCGGCCTTCCATTTGAAATTTGAATTTCTTCAAAAAATATGAAATGTGCCCCATTACGTCATCTTTCTAATGCCATAAGAATCAAGTCATTTTGATTTTTCTAGCTCAAGATATGTCCAAAAGAGTATTTGGTGCTCATGTCAGCTGCTTCCATTTGTCTTTCAACTTGCATGATGATTTGGATGATCTTACACTTAAAATTTGAATTTCTTTAAAACATATGAAATGTTATAAATTGGGTAAGCTTTCCAAAGGCTCAAGAATCACATAATTTGGGCATTTTTAGAGAAATATATGACCAATTGATTAAACATTGCTCATGTGTCACATTCCTTGAATCAAACCTTGTACTTAAACTTTGGTGCCTTTAACATGTAGTCTTCTCCTTAGCTTCAACACTTCATTTTAATAAGCCTCTTCTTGATTTTAAAATTATTTCAATGATCTTACTCTTGCACATAAATAAACATGTTAGTAAATCTCAATGAATCAATGTGTATTGTTATCATCAAAATTATCATGTAGCCTTAGGGCTAACAATCTCCCCCTTTTTGATGATGACAAACCATTGATTGCTTTAAAATAATATCTAAAATCAAGAATGAAAATGAAATCAAGAATAAACAAAAAGAGAGCAATTGTTATAAATACAAGCAATCCAACCATTTCTCCCCCTTTTGTTATCATCAAAAAGATGTAATCAAATTAATTACTCCCCCTAAATATATTCTCCCCCTTAACATATGCTACCATTCAAAAATTATCAAAGAAAAATTAAGATATATCCAACATGCCTAATTCTCTTCTAATTATGCAAAATCTATCTTGACTAAGGGGTTTAGTAAATATATCGGCTAATTGTTTTTCGGTGGGAACAAATTCTAAAGAAATATTACCTTTTTGCACATGATCTCTAATAAAATGGTGTCTAATCTCTATATGCTTAGTCCTAGAGTGTTGTATGGGATTTTTTGAAATGTTAATGGCACTTGTATTGTCACATTTGATGGGAATGTGATCAAATACCACACCATAATCTTTTAAAATTTGTTTCATCCAAAGAGCTTGTGCACAACAACTTCCTACTGCAATATACTCGGCTTCCGCGGTTGATAATGCAACAGAATTTTGTTCTCTACTAAACCATGATACTAATGCATGTCCTAGAAAATGGCAAGAGCCACTAGTGCTCTTTCTATCAAGAAGACTTCCAGCAAAGTCCGCATCGGAATAACTAATTAGATCAAAATTATCACACTTAGGATACCAAAGACCTAGATTTATGGTTCCAAGAAGATATCTAAATATCCTTTTGACAGCCTTAAGGTGAGATTCCTTTGGACAAGATTGAAATCTAGCACACATACACACACTAAACATAATATCAGGTCTACTAGCAGTTAAATACAAAAGAGAGCCAATCATACCTCGATATTTTGTTACCTCCAACATCTTTTCCTTTCTCATCTTTGTCAAGCTTGGTTAATGTACCCATAGGTGTGTTATATGTCCTTGAATTATCCATGCCAAACTTCTTGAGAAGATCTCTTGTGTATTTAGCTTGATTTATGAAGATCCCATCCATTGATTGCTTGATTTGAAGTCCAAGGAAGAAATTTAATTCTCCCATTAAGCTCATTTCAAATTCTTGTTGCATACACTTGGAAAATTCTTCACACATAGAAATATTAGTAGCACCAAATATAATATCATCAACATAGATTTGAACAATTAATAAATCATCATTTTTTGTTTTAACAAAAAGAGTAGTATCAACTTTTTCATTTCAAAACCATTATCAATGAGAAATTTGCTCAATCTATCATACCATGCTCTTGGTGCTTGTTTCAAGCCATAAAGTGCCTTTTTGAGTTTGAAAACATGGTTTGGAAAATCATGATTTTGAAAACCAAGAGGTTGCTCTACATATACTTCCTCCATAATGTAACCATTTAAAAATGCACTTTTGACATCCATTTGGGATAATGTAAAATTTTTATAACATGCAAATGCACACAACATTCTAATGGATTCTAATCTAGCAACCGGTGCAAAGGTTTCCTCATAATCAATACCTTCTTCTTGATTGTATCCTTGAGCAACAAGTCTAGCTTTGTTTCTAATAATGGTGCCATTTTCATCTACTTTATTTCTAAAAAATCATTTAGTGCCTATAATAGAATGATTTTTGGGTCTAGGGACTAATTCCCAAACTTGATTTCTTTCAAATTGGTTTAATTCTTTTGCATAGCCAAAATCCAACTTTTCGTCATTTTTGGCTTCTTTAAAATATTTTGGTTCAAATTGAGAGACAAATGCAAAATGATTACAAAGGTTCCTAAAAGAAGATCTAGTTCTCATACCTTGTGATGGTTCACCAATAATAAGATCTTTTGGATGAGCTTTTGCATACCTCCATTCCTTTGGTAATTCTTGGGAAGAATCATTTACTTCCTCAAGCTTTTCTTGTTGAAGTTGTAATTCATCTTGACTCTTTTCATCAAGCCTTGATTCCTTGATTTGCCTTTCTACCTCAACAATATCATCATCTAAATTCTTTGAAGAAATACATTAGTTTCATCAAATTCAACATGCATAGATTCTTCAATAGTAAGAGTCTTTTTGTTAAAAACTCTATATGCTTTACTATGGTTGGAGTAGCCAACAAAAATTCCAACATCGGCTTTTGCATCAAATTTTCCAAGGTTATCCTTGGTGTTTAAAATAAAACATTTACATCCAAAAACTTTAAAAAATCCAATGTTGGGTTTTCTTCCTTTCCAAAGTTCATAAGGAGTTTTCTTTATTAAAGCTCTAATATGGACTCTATTGATTATAAAGCATGCGGTATTAACGGCTTCGGCCCAAAAATATTTTGGCAAATTATTTTCAAGCAACATGGTCCTAGCCATTTCTTGGATAGTCCTATTTTTCCTCTCAACAACACCATTTTGTTGTGGAGTTCTAGGTGCGGAAAAATTATGTTCAAAACCATTTTCACCACAAAGATTTTCAAACGCGACATTGTCTACTTCACCACCATGATCACTTCTAATGGATACAATAGAATGCCCTTTTTGATTTTGGACTCTTTTTGCAAATTTTGAAAAAGCTTGTATGGCCTCATTTTTAGTTTTCAAGAATAATACCCAAGTGAATCTTGAATAATCATCCACAATAACAAAAACATAATACTTTCCACCAAGGCTTTGAGTTCTTGATGGTCCAAATAAATCCAAATGAAGTAATGTAGAGGTTTATTTGTTGAAATAAATTTCTCTTTTGTTTAAAAGAAGTTCTCACTTGTTTTCCAAATTGACAAGCATCACAAATCTTATCATTTTCAAATTTTATTTTTGGAAGACCATCAATTAAATCATTTTTAGAAATTTTTGAAATTGTGTCCATGCTAGCATCACCTAATCTTCTATGCCATAACCAAGCATCATGATTAACAATGAAACAATTTCTACATGATCATTAACATCAATATCAATTGTATAAATATTACCACATCTATTACCAACAAATAATGTCTTATTGTGACTAACATCCTTAATCACACATCTATTAGGCTCAAAAGTAACAAAATATCCCTTATCACACAATTGACTAATGCTAATCAAATCATGTTTTAAAACATGAACAAGCAAAACATCTTTAATAATAGGTGAAGAAGGGTTACCAATATCACCATGTCCGATTACCCTTCCTTTGGCATCATCACCGAAGGTCACATATCCTCCTTTTTTCATGATTAATCTTGAGAATTTGGAGGCATCTCTGGTCATATGCCTTGAGCATCCACTATCTAAGTACCACTTGTGTTTGTCACTCCTTTGTTTCTACAATCAACATTAAAAGAGCAACTTTTTGGTACCCAAAGGTTCTTGGGTCCTTGGGGGTTAGTTGTGATACTTTTTGGAACCCATATTTGTTTCAAATTAGGATTTCTTTTAATGGAGCAAGAATGCATATTGTGTCCTTTTCTCCCACAATAAGTACATGAATGATTAGGATTATTCCTAGAAGATGCATGAACAAAATAGTTTTTAAAATACTTTTGATTTTTATAACTTTTATATCCTAACCCTCTTTTATCAAAAACACACTTTTGGTTTTGTAACATAGAATTCAAATTTTTTGTGCTTTTTGTAAAACTATCAACAATATTTCTTAAGTCATTATTTTCCTTTTTCAAAATAACATTTTCTTTCTCTAATTTATCAAAATCTCTTTGTTTTAAAATCTCATTTTCAGGTTTTTAAAAATGTATTTGACTTTCCAAACTTTCAAAATCTTTTTGCTTTAAAATTTCATTTTCATTTTGTAAAGCTTTCCACCAACTCTTTCTAATTGAGATAACATGATTTTTGACTTCTTTTTGAAAGCATTGATTTTTGAATTTTGTTTATCAACTTGCACATGTAAATTTTGGAATGCTTCAAGTAATCCATCATATGAAAGTTTGAGGATTTTCATTTTTTTTTGTAAAGTTTTTAGGATAAACTTACATCATCGTCACTTAAGCCATGAAGCACATGTTTGGCACTTCGCAATCTTCTTCTTCGGTGGAGCTAGCTTCATTATCATCCTAATTTGTGGCTTTCATTGCTTTGGATTTCTTGTTTTGACTCTTGAAGTAAGGACAATCCATCTTTACATGCCCTGATTTCTTGCACTCATAGCAAATGACTTGATCATTTTTCTTATCTTGCTTTGAGCTTTGCCCTTTGTACTCCCTTCTTGAGTTCTTCTTGAATCCTTGGTTTCTTCTAATCATCCTTTTTAGCTTTCTTGTGATGAATGCAAGATCTTCATTCACTCCTTCATCTTGGAGCATCATCTTCTTTTGTTGAAGATTTGAAAGCGATATTTTTCTTTTTCTTGAAATCTTCTTCGTTCTCCTTCATGGTGATTTCATGAGTCATGAGAGAACCCATAAGTTCTTCTAATGGTAGTTTGGTGAGGTCCTTTGCTTCTTGAATTGCCGTCACCTTTGGCTCCCAAGATTTTGGTAGACACCTAAGAATCTTTCTCACCATTTCAACATTAGAATAAGATTTACCAAGAGATTTCAAACTATTAATAATATCCGTAAATATAGTAAACATTTCAGAAATTGATTCATCCGATTTCATCTTAAAAAGCTCATAACTATGAACTAGCATACTAATTTTGGATTCTTTAACTTGACTAGTTCCTTCATGAGTTACTTCAAGTGTGTGACATATTTCTTGTGCCGTAGAACAAGTAGATATTCTATTAAACTCATTTCTATCTAGAGCACAATATAACACATTCATAGCTTTAGCATTCAAACTCAATTTCTTTTTATCATCGTCACTAAACTCTTAGGTTCTTTAAGCATGCTTTCACCATTTTCAACTTTGGTAGGAACAAAAGGTCTTTCCAAAACAATAAACCACAAATCATAATCAAAAGATTGCAAGAAAATACTCATTCTAGTTTTCCAATAAGAGTAATCACTTCCATTAAAAAATGGAGGTCTAGAGATAGAAAGTCTCTCAACATATGAAGTTAAATTAAAAGTTGCATAGCTCAAAAATCGATTAAGATTTAAAAAATTGAGCAACCTTGCTCTGATACCACTTGTTGACCCAGGTATGACAACCCAAGAGGGGGGGGTGAATTGGGTTTTATTTATCAAAACGAATTTATAAAACTTTTCTTGAAAGATAAAAATTATTTCACTTTTTCTTTTGAGAATAGAAGTGAAGAAGATGAAAATAGAAGTTATCTAAGATGCAATCAAGAGAATAGCAATAATAAATAATCTCAAATGCAAGTAAATGTAAAAGAGTATAGGGATAGAGAGAGTGCAAACTCAATTTACGTGGTTCGGCAAACCTTGCCTACGTCCACGGGCTCCTAGCTCCACGAGCTAAGCTTTTCAACTAAGTTGTAGAAATCTTTACAACTTGCTTGATGAACAACCTCACCAAGACTTTATCTTCCAACTCTTGATAACACCACACCAAGAGTTCTTCTTGATGAACAACCTCACCAAGGCAACTTCCTTCAACTCTTGATAAAACCACACCAAGAGTTCTTCTTGATGAACAACCTCACCAAGGCAACTTCCTTCAACCCTTGATAACACCACACCAAGAGTTCTTCTTGATGAACAACCTCACCAAGGCAAACTTCCTTCAACTCTTGCTAACACACAACAAGAGTTCTCTCAAGGATAACTATTATCCTTTACAATAATATCTCACTCTCACAACAATACAAGAACAAAGATAATTTTTACAACAAAAGTATAACTCTCTTCAAAGAGTAGATAAATAATATAAAAGCTCTCTAGACTTGATATTTCTCTTGCTTTTGCTTGATAAAATGCTTCTCTTGCACTTGTTGAATGCATGGGAGAATGGCTCCTTTTATAGGCAAATGAGATGAACTTAATCAAGTGAAGACACCATCTCCAAATTTTTTGCCCACCATAAAAACCGTAATCTTGTCTGCCATTTTTGTCAATGTTCCGTTTGAAATTTGAAAATCTTCAAAACATAAAAGATCTGTACATTTGAATAAGCTTTCCAACACATCAAGAATCAAGTCATTTGGATATCTGTAGCTCAAGATATGGCCAAAACACCATTCGGTGCTCATGTGACTTGATTTTTCCTCCATGTGTCAGTCCACCGACTTGAATGATAATTCTGTCAGCCTTCCGTTTGCAATTTGAATTTCTTCAAAACATAAAAGATCTTCATATTTTAATAAGATTTCCAAAACATTAATATTCAAAGAATTTCGATATCTCTATCTTAGGATATGGCCAAAACACCATTCGGTGCTCATGTGAATTGATTTTTCTTCTCTGTGTCAGTCCACCGAATTGCATGTCAATTATGTCAGCCTTCCGTTTGAAATTTGAATTTCTTCAAAACATATTAAATGTGCCCCATTAAGCCATCTTTCTAATGCCGCAAGAATCAAGTCATTCTGATTTTTCTAGCTCAAGATATGTCCAAACGAGTACTCAGTGCTCATGTCAGCTGCTTCCATTTGTCTTTCAACTTGCATGATGATTTGGACGATCTTGCACTTAAAATTTGAATTTCTTTAAAACATATGAAATGTTATAAATTGGGTAAGCTTTCCAAAGGCTCAAGAATCACGTAATTTGGGCATTTGTAGAGAAATATATGACCAATTGATTAAATATTACTCATGTATCACATTCCTTGAATCAAACCTTGTACTTAAACTTTGGTGCCTTTAACATGAAGTCTTCTCCTTAGCTTCAACACTTCATTTTAATAAGCCCCTTCTTGATTTTATAATTATTTCAATAATCTTATTCTTGCACATAAATAAATATATTAGTAAATCTCAATGAATCAATGTGTATTGTTATCATCAAAATTATCATATAGCCTTAGGGTTAACACATAGAAGGTCTATCATAGATTTATCAACTTTTATACCCTTAGCAAAAATAATGTGTCCCAAAACTATACCCTGATCTATCATAAATGACATTTTTCCTAATTCAAAACAAGGTTAATTTCTATACATCTTTGAAGTATAAGTGTAAGGTTATCAAGGCATTTATCAAAAGAATCACCAAAAACACTAAAGTCATCAGAAAAAATACTTAACATACATCTTTAGAAAGTTGTAGAGGCATTGCAAGGATCAAATGGCATGCGTCGATAGGCAAATGTACCAAACAGGCATGTGTAGTTTTCTCTTGGTCCACAGGGGTAATGACAATTTGATTATATCCTAAGTAACCATCAAGAAAATAATAGTGAGAATGACCTGCTAACCTCTCAAGCATCCGATCAATGAATGGCAAGGGAAAGTGATCTTTGCAAGTTGCTGAATTGAGCTTTCGATAATCAATGCAAACTCGTCACCCAGTTCAGACACAAGTAGGAACTAGCTCATTATTGTCATTCTTAACCATTGTAACACCAGATTTTTTGGGAACAACTTGGACTGGGCTCACCCACTTGCTATCTGAAATGGATAAATGACACCCATATCTAAAAGTTTGAGCATGTCTTTCTTGGCAACTTTCATCATAGGAGGATTCAACCTCCATTGTGCTTCTCTAGTGGGCTTGGATCCTTCTTCTAACATGATACGATGCGTGCATATGCTTAGGCTAATTCCTTTTATGTTGGCAATTATCCACCCAATAGCAATTTTGTGATATCTAAGAACTCAAATAAGTTTCTCTTGTTGTAGTGTTGTAAGGCCCTTCACTATTATTACCAACAAAGTATTTTTCTCACCCAAGAATACTTGCTTCAAATGATCTGGAAGAGGCTTAAGCTCCAAGGTAGGGGCTTTCATTATAGAAAGAAGAAGTTTCTCATTAGATAAAGGCAATTCAATGTAAGAAACATGATACCTATTTATGGTTATAGCTATAGTCTTATTTAAGCTTCCATTGCTTCCTCTACTTCTTTATATGCTTGTATCAACCTTCTTAGTTCTTTAGAATTTTCTATCCCTACATGCTCACTAATAGCTACTTCCAATCCATCCTTGCGAGATAACTCAAAAAGTTGTTTTGCCAAAGAATCAATAACATCAACTGCAAAAATAGAATATAAGTCACTAGGGTACCTCATTGCCTAAAAAATATTGAAATGGATCACCTCACCATCAAACTCCATGGTGAGACTGCCATCATGAACATCAATCTTGGTTTAAGCAGTTTTCAAGAATGGTCTCCGTAAGAGAATCGTTGTTGGATTGGGAGATGTCTCATTCTCCATTTCAAT